>JBBPJY010000676.1:0-14089 GCA_038088975.1 Xerocomus cyaneibrunnescens
ACTTTGTGGTGGTAAAAGGTAATTGTAATGGTTCATATGGTAGGTACATGTCTACCTAATGAGTAAACATGCCCAGAGATACTCCAAACAACAACAAACACAAACCATAATCATCTGGACCCTAAATCAGGTAATTTAATCCCTAAAGCACTCACTCAAACTCCAAGTATGTCAATCTGCACTGGAAACATACTGCAGAATGCTGTAATGAGAGCAGATGACCATCAGAATATGGCCTCATTGATGTATCTGGTAGCTCAATGGCTCATGGATGTAATCCATGGATGTAGGCAGCTGTTCTAGACTGAAAGCAGATCAGAAAGTGTGGTGGATTGGTCAAAATATGGCAGATTGATTATGGGAGTGGTGGACTAGTACTGGGATAATGAAAAGAGCAGTGGATGGCCATCTGAATATCTCTGAGAATGTCAAGGAACCTAAAAACCTGGTTTTCAAATGTAGAAAGACCTCAGTCTCAATATAGATACTGACTGTCTCCAGTTAGTCAGGACCTTGAAAGCAGCATGGTCTGATGTGGCAAACTGGTTGTGAGGTATTAGGCTCACTTGTCATATTCTGGACTTACAAGTCCATCTCTGGTCCTTCTGAACAAACTCTGCTGCTGTCATATCCATTCTTCAACCCCTACTTCACCCCCTCCAAAACATCTCCAGCCATCTCCGCCCTCACTACATCCATATCCTTGTCTGCTCCTCCATCCTGCATCTTGGAGTTCCATCACTTGTCATCAGAGCACCCCTATATCATTTCAGGCATGTCAGGACTTGTTATCCCTTGTGTTTGACAAGTGCCATGCAGAGTCAGTTGCCATTGTATCACTTCCATATGTTATACTGCTTCCTGATTGCACCATGTGCTCCTTTCTCTTTGACACTTATATGTTTCATCTCCTTGCCTACCATGTTTTACCTTACATTCTTTGTATATAAACCTCCATACATCCTGAACTATCCCTCAGTATGAATATTGACTAAATCCAACTACATTCCCTTCTTCCCATTGTCCCTCTTTTCCTCCTGTCCCTATCCTCATCCTCCTAGTCCAATCTCTGAAATATGAGGAGCTGGACCTATACAAGGGCATGACCTATAAGTCTTACACTGACATCCTCACTAAGTCCTCTGTTTTCACTTTCTCTATTGGACCTCCGGTCCACCCCCATCACTAACCCCTCTCACCACAGTACTTGCCATCCTCCTCCGACTAGAGTTGGCATGGAGATTCCAGAGATTCAATAGTTGACTTGTTGATTTGACAATATACTCATACTCAAGCTTGTATAGGTTCATCCTTATGACTTCCTGATCATTTACTCTTCGCAATAGTGCCTTGCAAAACACCTTTGGTAGTTTCCACACAATTTCAGGCAAGTTTGTCAGCCTGTCCACCAGGCCTGGCAACTCTGCCTTAGGATACTGCCCTCATTGGGGCACTCTGTCTTCATTAACCCCCCTGCCAGACCGCTCAAAGTCCCCAGATGGACCCCACTTTAGGGAGCTACTCAAGGACAACAATGAGCACAGGGACTACAGACCCAGCAGCCCTCCACCATGGGATCCCAGAGATGATAGAGATTTATCCTCCAGCTTCAACAAGCAAAACCCCAACCCTGATGACAACCCCTTTGGTCATGATGACTTCGACCAGCCAAATGATATTCTGCTTGCATTTAAACCATTCATCCAACTAGCTGGGGTGATCCAGGACATGACCAGACAGGCATTGTGATGCAAGAAGAGCTCCAAAACTCAGAAAACCAAAGTCCGAGAACCTGATCCTTTTGACAGGTTTGACTCCAAGAAACTTCATCCATTCATAGTCCAATGCGAACTCAATTTCCAAGCAAACCCAAACTCCTTCAAAATGAACCAGACTAAGGTGACATTCACCCAATCTTATCTTAAGGGTGTAGCCCTAGAGTACTTTGAACTGGACCTTTTCAGAGATGAACCTCCAGAAAAGTGTTCACTATGGATGGACATTACAAAACTTTCTTATTTGAATTACAATCCAATTTTGGGCCTTATGATCCTGTAGCTGATGCAGAAGCTCAACTCAAGCAACTGCAAATGTGAGACTCACAGTGAATTTCTAGATATATCATTGAATGGAACCACCTTGCATTGCAGGTCTGTGGCTGGGGCCCTGGTGCTCTCTGCTGGAATTTCTACAATGGCCTCCTGGACCAAATCAAGGACAAGTTGTTGCACCAGGGTAAGCCCAACAACATCCACGATCTCTGAGCCCTTGCCCAGCAGATTGATCATTGACACTGGAAGCACAATGAAGAGATCTCTCATGCAAACAAGGCCTCTGGTTCCAAATCTGGAAACTCCAAACCCTCAAACTCATCTGCTCCAATGACATCTGCTAAGCCCAAGGACAACAAGTCCAAATGCAATAGCAACAGTTCTCCAAACTCCAGTTTCTCTGGAAAGGACAACAAAGGTAATGGGCCTCCCAAAGACCCATCTATTTCTTCTAATCTCAGCAAGGATAGCAAACTTCTCCCAGAGGAGTGCCAGCACTGAATTAAGAATAACCTTTGTCTTTTTTGTGGATTGCTGGGTCACTCCACTAAAGACTGCCAGAAATCTACCTCTAGAGCTGCAAAGGCCCACTCTGCTGCTGCTACTCCAGCAGCAATAGCCTCTGGCTCTGCCTTCTCCAAGGTGAAAAAATAGAGAGTGACTCCTCTGACTCTACACAGGCTGGGAGTTGTGTTGAACCTGACCATGCTCTCAAGGAGCTTCATCTCAACACATCCACTTATTCTAATCTGAACTCTCTTTGACCTTTTGTCTCTATTCCTGATCTCTCTCTGTTCTCTGTTCCTATTCTTATTGACTCTGGTTCTACTCACTGTTTCATTGATTCCTCTTTCGCTAACAAATACAAAATATCTATGAACTCCATATCTCCAATTTCACTCCGTCTCTTTGACAGCTCCTCTTCATCCTCTATTAACTCATCTGTAGAACTGACCATCTCCTTTCCATCAGGTGAGACCACATCTGAGACATTTTTTGTCACCTCCTTGGATTCCTCATGCTCACTAGTTTTAGGACATAGCTGGCTTACCTGCTACAATCTGTTGATTGACTGGGTCACAAGCAGCATTTCATTCCAAACTCCTGTAGACAGAATGCCAAGCCCAATGTCATCCTCTGCACCTCCAGGGCATTCTCCCACTCCTTCTATTACTCCTTCCACCTCTTCTCCGATCCTGGAGTGCACTCCAGAATCATCTACCACTCCTGGACTCTGATGCCCTCCCATCTCTTTCATCAATGCTGCCACATTTGCATAAGCATGCAAGATGGAAGGCTCAGTCCAATTCACCATGAAACTCCAGAATCCTGAGGATGTCAAGGCATGCTCTGCCTCCATCTCTGATATCTCTGAGGAATACATAGATCTCTCCAGAGTACCATGATTTTGCAGATGTTTTTAGCAAAAGAAAGGCAGATACCCTACCACCTCATCATCCTTTCAACCTCAAGATCAAACTGGAGGAAGGCACCTCTCCTCCAATTGGAAAGCTCTACTGCCTCTCCCCTACTGAACAGCAAATTCTCCATGACTTCATCAATGAGCACCTGAACATCAGCTTTATCCGAGCCTCCAGCTCACCCCATGCTGCTCCAATGCTCTTCATCAAAAAGAAGGACAGATTCCTCCATCTCCATTGCAGCCATCCATATGTCTAACTCTGAACCCTCCAATTCCTGCTGGACCATAGACTCTTACACCTAGATGATCACATCTACATACATCCCTGATGCTGATGATCTCCACCTCTGAGTCCTCCAGTATAAGCATGACCATTTACTCTCTGGTCACTTTGAACAAAACTGGACATTGGAACTCATCTGCCATGAATACACCTGGCCAGTTATCCAGACATTTGTTAAGGTGTATGTCTCCTCCTGTATAGCCTGTGCCCAAGCCAAGATCCTAAGGCATAAGCCCTATGGGCTCCTGAAACAACTCTCAATTCCTGAGAAGCCATGGAACTCAATCTTCATGAACTTTATCAAGCAGCTTCCTTCATCCTCTGGACACACAACAATCCTAGTTGTCATGAACCAACTGTCCAAGCAATGTATCTTCATTTGGACTGACAACAAGGTAATGTTCCCAGAGTTAGCTAAACTCTTCCTTCTCCATGTCTTTTTCAAACATGGAGTTCCCTTGTGCATCACCTCCAATTGAGGCTCAGAGTTTGTCTCCTACTTCTTCTGCTCCCTCAGAAAAGCAATCAACATCTGGCTCCACTTCATTGCTGGCTATCATCCAGAGGGTGATGGTCAAACCAAGCAAATAAACCAAATCCTGGAACAGTACCTTTAGATCTGTTGTAACTACCAATAGGACAACTGGTCCAAACTCCTGCTCCTCATGGAGTTCACATACAACAATGCTCTGAAAGCTACAACAGGTTTATCTCCATTCTTTACTAACAAGGATATTACACAAATATCTCCATTCATCCTGAGCATGACCTCACCTTCACCCAAACCTGCAAATACTCCATCAACCTGGACTCCCTCCACAACTTCCTCTGAGAAGAGGTCACTGCTGTCCACCAATGATACCAAGGACTCACAGATGCCAAGTGAACTCTGGCACTAGACTTCAAAGTTGGTGACCAAGTTTTTGTCAAGGCAAAGTACTTCCACTCCATGTGACCATCTAAGAAGCTCTTTGAAAAAAATTTAGGTCCTTATGGGATCATTGCCCAGGCAGGTGCTCTTTTCTTTACCCTCCAGCTTTCAGAAAATATGAAGTCCATACATCCAGTTTTCCATGTCTCCCAGCTAGAACCTGCTATTCTGAACATAATTTCAAACCATGTTCAACTGCCCCCACCTCCAGTTGAGGTGGACAGTGAACCAGAATATAAAATCTTTGAAATTTTAGATTCCAAAACGAACTGAAAATGAAGGAACTGCAAGCTCCTGTACCTAGTCTGCTGGTCAGAATACAAAGGAATCAACAAAGAAACTTTATGGCTACTCACAATGAAATTAGGTCATGCCTTGGAACTTATTTGGGATTTCCACCTCCAATATCCAGAGAAGCCCAGATCTTATGCCTAGTTTTGATGTGATGATACTGTTTGCAGGAGAAAACGAAAAAACACTATACTATGTTTTCTACCTCTTTGGCCTCCTCCAGCTCCTCTGCTTTGGTATTCTTGTCCTCCTCTGTTCCTCCACTCTCCTCCTCTTCTCTCTCTGCATCCTCCTCACCATCCTCCATCCACTCATCCTCACCATCCTCCTTGCCCTCATTCTCTGCATATATCTCCACCATCTTCAGCTTCACCAGCTACTCCACCTGGAAGGTGAGGCAGTTGAGCTGCCCCTTCATTGCTTTCCAGTGACTCTAAATCTCCCCCATGATAATTCAGGTGCATTTTCTCAACTCCAAACCCCCCTCTGCCATCTCCTCATCAGACCTAGCTTTCTTTCAGCTTGGCTCCAGCTCCTCCTCACCCTGTTGCTTCCTTTTCTGCCACTTTATCTTCTCCACCCCAGGCCACTTGCACTTCACCTTCACTGCCTGGCACTCCACACAGAAGGTAGACTTGCCAGGGCCCAGGACATAGTCCAGGCCCTGCCCTCACATCTCCAGCACTCTGGTGGCTCCTTCATGCATCCCTTCCCCTTGCCAGAACCCTGCTCCACCTATACTTTATTAGCTAGGCCCACTTTATGAATAGCCCTATTCACCCTCTGTTTTGTGGCTTCTGCCTCCACCCTGTGCTTTGCTGCCTCCTCTTCAGCCCTCCTGGCCTCCTCCACACATCTCTGCTTCTCCACTCCTTCTGTGCCTTTGCTTGATGCCTTCATTCCATCACCTTTACATTTCAAAGGTTGTTATTGTTATTAGCATTCTCCACTAAACAAGTGTCTTCCCAGTTGGTGATGTCACCAAGGTCAGACATGATGGTTTGTAGCTGAGGAGTTGACCTGTGGTCAACCTGGACTTTATACTGCACAGGTCTCCACCCTAACTTTGACAAATTAACAGTGGGTTCAGGCCTAAGAGGTGGATATTGTCATATCCTGGACTTACAAGTCCATCACTGGTTCTTCCAGACAAACTCTGTTATGATCTCTGGTCTGTTTTCCCATTACCTTACTTGGACTCTGACCTTAGTAAATTACTATGACTCTTTTCTTGACTTAACTCTGTTACTCATCTACTTATGTATCTCTCCACTTACTCAAAACTCCATTACCAATCAGCACAGCTTCAAGGCTGCACTCTGGTATTACTCAGCTTCTGACATTCCAGTACATAGTTTCCTTTCAACTCCAGACTTAGTCATCCAATTTCCCTCTGTATATAAACTCCATAGATATCACCCTGTATTTCCTCAGTTCAAATATCAACTAGACTTGATGTTCTCTCCATTTGACCTCAGCTCTCTAAGTCACTGCAGGACTACTCTGACAAACCTCCAACCTCTGACCCTCTGTATGCAAATTGGGACACCAAATCCCTTGCAAGGGCACACCACATAAGGCGAAACCAAAGTCCTGTCTGACCCCCTCACAACTCTGCTTCTCTGGAGTTCCTCAAAGTTCATCTGACCATAGTTTAACATTACTGCAGAGATGGTGAGCAGGCATTTGGTCAACTGATCAGGTAGCACAGGTGGTGAGTGAACATTCCTGAGTGTCACAGAAAGTAAATGCAGCTGATCTGATGTATATCAAGTGATGCAGATGGTGTGAATAATGCATCAGGTGCTCTGGGCTGTCTGTCATATCCCAGACTCACAAGTCCATCTCCAGTCCTTCTGGACCATCTCCACTACAACCTCTGGTCATTTCTTCTGTTTCTCTCTTAGATTCCCTACTTGAACTCTGGCACTTAGTAAACTATTCTGACTCTCTTCATGTTCTAACTCTGTTACTCATCTATTTATGTTCCATTCTCTGCTTACTTAGAACTCCATTACCAATCAGCACAGCTCTGAGGCTATGCTCTGGTGTTACTCAGTTTCTGACATTCTGGTACATAGTTTTTTCTGACTCTGGACTTAGTCATCTGATTCCCCTCCATATATAAACTCTGTAGATTCTGCTCTGTACTTCTTTAGTTCAAATATCAACATAACTTGATGTTCTCTCCATTTGACCTCAGCTTCCTAAGTCACTGCATGACTACTCTGACCACCCTCTGACCTCTGACCCTCTGTCTGCAAATTCAGGACAACTGAATTCCTTGCAAGGGCATACCACATAAGGTGAAGCCAAGTTCTGTCTGACCTCCTCACAACTCCACCTCTTTAAAGTTTCTCAGAGTTTGTCCAACCATAGTTTAACACTGTCACTAGGGACAAAGACATGTAATCCTATGCTAAAAGAAGGAAATCAGATAAAAGAAAGAAAGAAATAAACATAAGCATGAGGTACCACTTGACTTGTCTTCATTAGGCTTCTGTCATTGTATACTTCTTCTGAAGACCCTTCAAATGTGGAATACCACCCAGCTTGCCTTCATTGTATGTTTTTCCTCTTTTTTTTCTCCAGAATGATATTGGATGATCTGAAAAGCAAACTAAAAATGAAATCAAGTGAATGAATATAGTGCTATCATATGTGTGGACTTGGGTGTAACTGCAGACATAAAAACCTAAAGTCCAGTCCATCTTGAAGAAATCCTATACTAAACAAGAAGGAACATGAGTCTAATCTGATGAAAAAGAATCTGGCAGTTGTCCAGATGGAAGCTGCCTCTGTCAAAATAACCTGTGCAGCCAGTCATCAATGTGGTCCATCTCACAGGGGGTGTGGTATACCAGTGCCCTTTCAGGTGTTGGAACTACTATAGAAAAAAGTTAAAAACAAAAAATGGACAGCTTATCTGGTAGTGGTGGCAATGCTTCTGGGATGGCTATAGTGGCATCCTGGCTTGTCTCGAGTTTGTCCAGCTTGACTTCTAGCACTTCTAGCTCAAATTCCAATGTTTCAGGCTTGTCTGTTCAGGCTTCCAGCTCAGATTCTAACACTTCTATCTTGACTCCTGATTATTCTGGCTCGACTGTTTGTATGGTCAAGTCATATCTGGATAGTGCTGCACATATCTCCTCTGTGTTCCAGCTAACCTCAACCCTGTCTTTTTCAACTTCTGGCTCCTCTATTCTGATCTCATCTCCATCCTAGTCCACTTCCTCCAACTTTGATGCTGCTTCCAATGCCATCAGATTAATTCTGCAGGCTTCTGGGCTGATGTTCAGTGCGCCCTGATCAATGTTCTGTATATGTGATCAATGTTCCTGGCTGTCTGGCTCACTTGGAATGAAATCCAAAATTTGTGACACAGGGAACTTTGCTTTGGATCACAGCAGAAGGCATGAGATGGTTGGGAGATTGACAGATGATGTTGGGGGTGAGTAGGCAGGTTGTGGATAGGCACTGAAATGGCCAGTAAGGGTGCCTGAATGGTTGGATATAGTGCCAAAGCTGGTGGTATAACATGTGGTGCTGGGGTTTGTATTAGAACTACAGCTCTGGGGGCACTCTGAGCAAGAAGAAATGGGATGGCATCTGTTGCATACTTCATTGAATATGGCTCATTGGGGTAACTCTCAGGATGGACAACCTTGAGGTGGCAGAGAAGGCCACTTGTGAGGCTGGGTGGGAACTCAGACATGAAGAGGGTGTCATGCTTGTGTTTAGAGAGGTGGTGCAAGCTGATGAGGGAAGTGAAGACCTTCAGGAAATCATTGTAGTACTGTCCAATGTCATCTAGGTTGTGCACAGACTTGTTTTGGAACTGTTGGATGACAATAATCAGGTCATTTTAGATGTAAACTGGCTCACATCCTGGGTAAAACTCCTTGATGGCATAAATAAACCAGGTCCAGCTTGGCATGGCTTTGGAAACCTCTTCTATAATCTCCCATAGCTTGGCCTCACTCCAGTTGACATATTAGATTGCTAGATGAATGGTATCCTGTTCACTAAGTCCTGCATAGTAAGCTAATTCCTTGATGTCTTCCAGAAATTGGGAAAGGTGATGTGGCATGCCATTGAACCTGGAAGCATCAGGAGTGCCTCAGAGCGGCAATGTGAAGGGCTGGGTCATAATGAAATGATCAAAAGCTCAAAAATAACTGAAATAAGTGAAGTAGGGCTAAAAGTGAGCTAAATATTATAAAATGTCAGTGCATGGCATAAGCAGTCGAAGGATCTATCTCAGAATGGCTGGGCTTATGTAATGCGGCTGTATCTCAGGACAAAAGGTACAGAATGTAGTAAATACAGTATGGAATGAGTATGTGGTCATGAAAAAAGATGAAAATTTAGAAAAAGAATGAAAGGAAAAGGCCAAACAATATGCTGGACTCCCACACAGTGGGCTCCAGTTGTAAAACAATAAAATATACTGAGACAGCAAAGAAAGGGGCAATATGTTCATCCCAGAGAGTCACAAATGCATGAATGGCCAAAGAAGAAGAGTAATAAAGAATGACTGAGGGCATACCACTGGTGTGGTTAGTTTTAAACATGGGCTTCCAATCAGTGAGGCAGTAATTCAGGTGCAAGGATGGAGTTTCAGGCTTCTGTGCACAATGCAGACAACAAGGATGATAAAACAAGGCTTAGAGGCCAGAGATGGATCCTGACTTTGTGGTAATAAAGGATAATGGTAATGGTTTACATGATAGGTACATATCTATATAGTGAGTAAACATGCCCAGAGACACTCCAAACAACAACAAACGCAAACCATAATCATTTAGACCCTAAATAAGGTAATTCAATTCCTAAAGCACTCACCCAGATGCCAAGTATGTTGATCTCCACTGGAAATGTACTGTGGAATGCTGTAATGAGAGCAGATGACCATTGAAATGTGGTCCCATGGATGTATCCAGTAGGCCAATGGCTCATGAATGTAATCCATGCATGTAGGGAGTTGTTCTGGACTGGAAGTGGATCAGAAAGTGCAGCAGATTGGTCAGGATATGGTGGATTGATTGCAGGAGCAGTGGACTAGTACTGGGATAACTACAGAAGCAGTGGATGGCCATTCAAATATCTCTGAGAATGTTGAGGAACCTAAAAACCTGGTTTTCAAATCTAGGAAGATATTAGTCTCCATAATGTAACTTGCAGAGAATACTGATGATGATGACAGCCTTTGGAATGTGAAAGCAGTAAAGCAGAGGTATTGAGCAAAGGCATGGAAGGAGGAGGAGGTGTGCAGGTGTGTAGAAGAAGCCAGGAGGGCTGAGGAGGAAGCTGTGAGTTGCAGGGCAGAGGCTGAGGCAGCAGTCAAATAACAGGTAAGTGATTTATACATGGATGGACATGGCTGATAGAGTGCAGGCAGAGCAGAGCTCTGGCAAGGGAAATGGGTGTATAGAGGAGTCATTAGTGCCAGAGGTGTGAGATATGGGGCCTGGACTGCATCCTATGCCCTAGTAAGTCTACATCCTGCATGGAGTGTCAGGCAGTAAAGGCAAAGTGCAAGTGGCCCAGGAAGAAGAAGAGGAAGCAGTAGGGCAAGAAGGAGCCAGGGCTAAGTCAGAAGAGGGTGAGGTCTGATAAAGTGGTAGTGAAGGAGGGTTTGGAGTTAATGGAGTGTGTCCAGATGATCACAGACACAATTCAGGACCACCAGGATTCAGTAAAGAGGTGGCTTGATCACCTCACCTTCCTGGTTGAATAGCTAGTGGAGTTGAAGGCAGTAGGAGTATATGCAAAGGATCAGGATCAGGAGGATGAGGATGAGGGTGATGAGGATGCTCATGGGGAGGATGAAGAGAGCAGAAGGCTGGAGGAGGAAGGGAGCAGAGGAACAGAAGATGGAGGAAGTACCAGAGTAAAGGGCAGACTGAAGGAGCTGGATGTAGCCAAGAAAGTAGGAAACATAGTGTAGAAATTTGTTTTCTCTTCTTCACAAATGCAGCAGTTTGTTGGAGCTAGAAGTGAGGTCTGGGCTTTTTTGGATAATAGAGGTGAAAATCCAAAACAAGTTCAGAGGTGTGACCTAATTTCATTGTGACTAGCCACAAAGTTGCTTCATCAGTCCATTCATATCCTGACCAGTAGACTAGGTACAGGATTTTGCAATTTCTTTGTCTTCAGTTGATCTTGAAGTCTAAGATTTCAGAGATTTCATATTTCAGTTCACTGTCAACCTCAACTGGGGGTGGAGACAGTTGAACACAGTTTGAAATAGTGTTAAGGACAGTAGGTTCCAGCTGAAAGACATGGAAGACCAGATGTACAGACTTCATGTTTTCTGGTAGCTGAAAAGTGAAGGAGAGTATACCTGCCTGAGCAATGATTTCATAAGGACCTAAGTTCTTTTTAGAGAGTTTCTTTGAGGGTCATGTAGAGTGAAAGCACTTTGCTTTGACAAAAACCTGGTTACCAACTTTGAAGTCCAGTGCCAGAGTTTGTTTGGCATTCACAGGTCCTTGATATCTTTGCTGGATGGCAGAAATCTCTTCATGGAGGATATTATGGAGAGAGTCCAGGTCAACAGAGTACTTATGGGCTCAGGTGGAGGTGAGGTTGCAATCAGGGTGAATGGAGATGTTAGGATAATAACCTTTGTTAGTGAAGAATGGGAAAACACCAGTGGTAGTGTTTGGAACATTGCTGTATGTGAACTCCACAAGTGGCAGGAGTTTGGACCAATTGTCCTGTTGATAGTTACAACAGGGTCTGGTTCATTCACTCTGTTTGACCATCATCCTCCAGGTGGTAACTGAAGGTGAAGTGGAGTTGGATGTTGAGTGCTTTTCCAAGGAAGCAGAAAAAATGGGAGATGAACTCTAAGCCTCAATTGGAGGTGATGTATGAGGGTACTTCATATTTAGAGAAGACATGGAGGAGGAAGAGTTTAGCTGACTTCAGAGATGTTACCTTATCATTGGTCAGAATAAAGATGCACTATTTGGGCAGTCTGTCCATGATGACTAGGAATGCAGTGTGTCTGGAGGATGAAGGAAGTTGCTCTATGAAGTCCATGGATATTGAGTTCCATGGCTTCTCAGGAATGGGGAGTTGTTTGAGAAGCCCATAGGGCTTATTTCTTGGGACCTTGGCTTAGGTGCAGGCTGTACAGGATGAGACATATTTCTTATTGAATGTCTGGATGCCTGGCCAGGTGTATTCATGGCAGATGGGTTTCAATATCTGATTTTGTTCAAAATGACTAGAGAGCAGATGGTCATGCTTGTAATGGAGGACTCAGAGGTGGAGATCATCTGTGTTGGTGATGTAGATTTGATCATCTAGGCATAAAAAGCCTTTAGAGTCAATAGTCCAGTGTAAGTCAGTGGGCTCAGAGTTGGACATATGGATGGCTGCAAGAGGGTCAAATGGAAGAGTGGAGAGGATGTTATTATGAAGAGACTCAATATTGAACAACATACTGGCCTGGAGGACTGGAGTTGTGAGTATTATTGTCTTGAGGAACAATGCAAGCTGCTTTTGGATGAAGATAGGACAGAGATTCTAAGGGTTAATTTGAGTGTAGTCCCTATCCCCCTCTTTGGGATAGATGTTCCAGCATCTAGTGAGGATGTCAGGTTTGCCCCTAAACATCTGGGGTGGAAATGGATGACCATATTGAACTGCATGAGGAACTCTGACCACTGAGCTTGCTGCCAGCAGAGAAGTTTGGTGGTAGTGAAGCATTTCAAGTTCTTGTGGTTAGTTACCATATCAATCAGAGTTCTGGAGTCTTCAAGGTAGTGCTGCCAAGTCCAGAAGGACTTGAAAATGGCAAGCAATTTCTTATTGTGAATGTCATAATTGAGTTCCAGAGCTGAGAGGGTGTAGGAGTAGAAGGCAATTAGATGAATATTGTCATCTGAATATTAGATGAAAAGAATATCAGCAATAGCATAATCAGAGGCATCTGTCTTGAAGATTAGTGGGGTGTCAGAAACCTAGTGGGTGAGGATTGGGGCAGAGGTGAAAGTGTCCTTGAGATGCTGGAAAGTGTAGTGACAGAAATCATTGAAATTCCATGGAGTTCCTTTGTGAGTGAGGTGGGTGAGTGGAACAACAAGTCTGAAGTATTCAGCAATGAAATACTGGTAGAAGTTAGTGAAACTGAGGAATGATTGGATATCTCAGACTTTCTAAGGCTTGGTCCAATCAACAATGACCTTTACCTTCTCAGGAAACATGGAGAGTCCAGTAGGGGAGGGTCAATATCTGAGGTAATCAGTGAGATCAGTGTAGAACTCACACTTCTTGGGCTTGGTGTAAAGTCTGTGTTTTTGAAGTTGCCAGAGTACCTTCTGGACATACTCTTTGTGCTTCTTGTGGTCTTTGGAGAAGATGAGAATGTCATCAAGGTACATGATGATGGAGAGACATTGAGTATATCTGTAAAAGTGGAGTTTACAAACCACTGGAATGCTGCAGGAGCATTGGTGAGACCAAATGGCAATCATAGAAACCATAGTGCATCCAGAAAAACATCTTCCACTTATCTCAGGCAGTGATGCAAACCAGGTGGTATGCATGTCAGACATCAAGTTTTGTGTATATCTTGGCATGGCTTAGAATGCCTAGGAGGCCAGAGATTTGGAGAAGTGGGTAAAGGTCTTTTTTCATGATCTTATTGAGTTTATGGAAGTCTACACAGAGGCAGAGTGAACTGTCCTTCTTACAGACAAAGAGAACTGGAGCAGCATGAGCAGAGGAGAAAGGGCAGATGAAGCCCATGGTGAGGTGTTTATTGAGGAACATACAGAGAGCCTCAAGCTTGGAGGTGGAGAGGGAGTATGTGGTGCCTATCAGAGGGGATGCTCCTTCTTCTAAGTCAATCTTCAGATTGAATTTGTGGTGCAAAGCAAGCATGGACAATTTGCTTTTGCTGAATACATCTGTGAAGTTGTGATACTCCAGAGGAATGCTGGAGAGATTGACAGGATCAGGTTTAATAGAGGCAGAGCAGAGATTACTCTCCTGAGGGTGGAGTGACAGCAAGAACTGAACAGAGCCCTGGAGGAAACAAGCAAGTGCAAAGGCAAGTGTGCTAATGAGTGGGATGGGGGATGCCTTGCAATTGG
>JBBPJY010000677.1:0-10422 GCA_038088975.1 Xerocomus cyaneibrunnescens
TAGTTTTCATCACTACCGCGATTTTTGGGTGTTTGATGTTCCAACGCATACATGGGAAAGAATCGAGACCAAAGCGCGCCCGAGCGCACGGTCAGGCCATCGGTATGAGAGGAACCGTATACCATTGTATTGCTGAACTGTGTTCCAACGCGAACAGGATGGCCATGTGGAAGCATTTCATCGTCTTGTTTGGCGGGTTTTATGATCCTGGGTATCGAAGTAAGCACATCACGTTCTGGTCACGGGCTCAGCTTAGCTTCCCTGGGCTGGTGCATTAGCCCAGTACCTCAACGATACATGGATATTCGACACTCAAGAATACAAATGGCGCCAAATCGACTTTAAAGAGTCGGAACGAAAGCCCTCGTACGTGCATGTCCGCATTCAGACCTCGCGGTGCTGAAAGTGATATAACCAGTCCCCGTAGCGGCTTCTCCTTTCTGCCCACTGCAGAAGGTATTGTTCTACACGGTCCGTTCGTTTGCCTCTAGAAAATCAAGTAACGACGTTGTCCTACAGGTGGTTATTGCAAGGAATATACCAAGGGAAAACGTCCCGTCGGCGTCACCCTCGATGACACCTGGTTCCTCAAGTGCGTCTCGATCTGCTTACTACTGTCCGCACTGGCGTACTGATAACGGACTAGGATGACACTCGATCCGTCTCTTCCGACCCCGCTCGTGTTGAAATGGGAAAAACGCAAGACGGCATCGTCGGCGCATACCCCATCAGCGCGGGCCGGATGTACGATGGCGCTCTGGTCGGCCAAGGCGACAGGGATCATGTTTGGCGGAGTGACGGATGAAGAGCAGGGAGAAGAGGGCTTGGAGAGCGTGTTTTGGAATGAGTTGTGCGTTTTTTCTTGGCATGCTTTGGGTGTCTGATGTACTTGCTTGGACACAAGATATGGATACCAGCTGGGAGGCCACGGACGATGGATCGCCATGCATCTCAAAAAGCCGAAAAAGAAAGGAGGTGGGGGAAAGAAGAAACAGGTCAAAAGCGATGGAGCGATTCCCTCTACACAAGATGCTGATGAGACCCAGGCAAGTCCAAAACCATGCACCTACGCAGCGCATACGCTCATTCTCTATGATAGCCACGATCTCCGGTGGTGACACGACCTGTCCCTGAATTTAAGCGCGAAGACGAGGCCGACCCGGACGACCCAAACTTGACAAAGCCGATACCGCGCTACAATGCCATGCTCGCGGTGCTTCGCAATACGCTGTACATGTACGTCTTGACTTTCGACCTTCCCGTATAGATCCCGCTAACGCGAACTCTCTTAGCTATGGTGGCATCTTTGAACTTGGCACGCGCGAGTATACGCTTGATGATTTCTATGCGCTCCAACTGGATAAATTGGAGCGGTTCGTGTGTCTCAAGTCGAGTGGGATCGTCATCCCGACCGAGGCGGAGGAGAGCAGTGATGAGGAAGGAGACAGCGGAGACGATGGGAGCGAGGAGGACGAGGAGGACGATGAAGACAGTGAGGGGGAGACAGAGACGGAGGACGAGAGGGAGAGGGAGCGGAAAGCGAAGGGAAAAGGGAAAGAGAAGAAAGGAAAGAGACGAGATGTGGAGGAGAGCGAAGAAGAAGTAGAGGCAGATGGAGCTGCTAATGCGGGAATGGCAAAAGAGGGAGCGGAAGCCGGGAAGGTACACGGACATCCTCTGCAAGCCATCATGGCTGATGTGCGCCACGCTAGGACGATCTACGAGCCCAAGCGACAGCGTTCATGGGTGTCTCTACCAAAGATGCAACACGCTCGGCTGAAGACGTGATTAGCACGCCTGCGCCGGGAGAGACGCTAACCATGTTCTACGCTCGCTCACGTACGTTCTCTCTGAACGTTCTACCTTTGACCAAGATTGACACCTGGATACAGGCGAATACTGGGCACAAAAAGCCCATCAAGATCATTCAAGCGATAATCGCGGAAAGCAATTACGCCGGGATGGATTCGGGCTAGCTGAGGTGCGGTACGGTGAGCCTGCTCTATGCCGACTGGGTTTCTGGCCACCTTACGCAGTTCGTTAGCGGAATACAAACCTATATTGGAAGAGGTGGAAAAGATTTTGGCAGAGGCAGGGCTGGACGAAGAAGAGATGAAAGTGCAGGGTGCGAGGGATGTCGCGCATGGTGTGGGCGCTGGGCAGAGTCGGAATCGTCGTTGAACGATGGGGGCTTTGTCTACCTATAATATGTGTATCGCTCTGAAAGTACTGATATGGCAACTTGCGGAACATACCAATTCTGGCAATCGGGTCCACAGCTATCGTCCTCCACCCTAGCGAAATTCAATCTGGAACAACGCCGTACCCTGAACCCTCTGAACTCCCGGACAGGCTACTCAAAGCATACCACCCACCATGAGCACCTCTCTCGCAGAAGCCCCAACCACGCCCGAGCGACCCTCCTCCTTCACCTCGTCGTCCGGGACGCATACCACACACGGACACACACCCATGCCACCCGAACTTGAACAAACCCTCGCTCTCCTTTCGTCCCACCGTTCCGTCCTCGGCTACCTCCTCCTCTCGCGCGGCGACCAGGTCTCCATCATCCGCCACTCCGGCGTCGTATTCGAGGGCGAGCACGGAAGAAAGTACGCCAGCGTCATCGGGCGGATCGTCGAGAGCGTACAGGCAGGTCTCGAGGATGTCAGCGGGGAAGAAAACGACGGGGTGCGTTTCGGGTTTTCTGCGTTCCGTTCCGCTCCCCACCTTTTTGCTCACCGGGACGCGCGTTTTCGTCTCCAGGATCATATTCGGTTCATGCGCATCAGGACGAAACGACACGAGCTGATGATCTCGCCAGGTACGTCTGCTCCTGTTTCGTGCGCGCGTGTGGAAGGGTGACGTTGACGACGCATGGTGCATACGTTAGACGATCGGTTTCTGCTCGCCGTGTTGCACGACCCGGCTACGTGATTGGGAACCCCGGGACGTGGGTTTTGCTTATCCTCGCATCTGTATTCCTAGGATTCTCTTTTTTGCATAATTCAGACTCTTTTTTTTTTTTTCGACGTGGCACGCATGTCGTCGTTGCTACATATACACAGGTATACATTTACGTTCATCTAACACCTTTACTCGTGACTCTTCGAGATAGGTGACATTGCGTGCTTGCGTGCCGCCCCGTTGAGCTGCGCAAACTGCCCGCTCCGTATCGAGTTCGCGCCGACGTACCTCGCTTTGCTGCTCTGCATGAGGTCATGCAGAGCCTTCATCATATCCCTTGCGGGAACGTCGGAGTCAGATCTATGGATCTAGGGTAGGTAGTTTGCAAGCCCTCGAGGGACGCGTCGACGACGTTGAAGATGGCCGCCCAGGAGAAACCACTTTGATTGACGTGTTGTGGTTGTTCTTGAGCTCAGGCATGATATACGTCTGGGTGCCTGGGTTGTTGGCGACCAGACCGTAGCATTTCGACGCGACCAGGACTTGATGACGGGGGATTTGATACTAGTGAGGAGAAGCTGGAAAGCGGAAGGAGCAGAACGGGTCGGTACCTCTTGGATGGACCTGATGATGATGACGTGCTTGGATTCGCCATCGGAGTAGGTCGTTACGGGTCCCATGCGACTTTCACGATCTCGCGTGACGATTCTTCTCCCACTGACCCACGGCTAAATCAAGGGCATGGCCACATGAGACGAGACGACGATCTCACGGCGCGGTGAAGAGGGATATAGCCATGGTCTATTTCGATGAAAAAATCAAACTTGAAGGCGACTGTGACGCCTCTTTTGATTCACGACGGGGAACGGAGAGGTGAAGGCCGGACTTGCCCAGCTGACAGTATTGAACTCTCAAGGTAGACATGACAACCGCGTCTCAGACGCGTAGTTTGCGGGCAGATGTGTTATACATATGATCTCGCCAAGGGTTAAACGTTGAGGCGTTCAAAGGTAAAGCCCAGTGAGAGCATGATGTAGTTCAGCTGATTGCTATAGCAATCTGGGTTCATGTGAACTCGTTTTTCTCACCGGCCTCTCAAATGGGAGGATCAACGACTTGACAATGGTAGTTTCAGGCCGCACGCTGGACGCAGTACCTGCAAGTCCTGTTGATTCTCAACCCTCAGGGCTTTCCGGCCTGCATCACAATGTTGACCTCTTTGAAGCTCGCCGCCCTCATCGGGTTGGCCCACTATACTCATGCTATACCCCAGGCAGTGACTACGCCGGCAACGACGGGGGTACCCACCGTGACCATTTCAACCTCGGTAGCTAGCCCTACAGTTCCTTTGGGTGCCTTGGTCCCTTCGCAAGCTGCCTTACCCCCCGTTCAGCCATGGTGTATTGGTCAGATATTCTGTCCAGGCGCGGTAAGTCCACCTTTTTTTAAATTTGTTGTCAAAAAGCCATGACCGATCGCTATTTGTAACAACGTAGTTGCTGCAAACCGTGAACCTTGCACAGCCATACTCTGATGCAAAGACGATCGTTGACAAGCCCACGAGCAAGTCGTCTCAGCAAGTCCTCACAGACTTTGCTACATTCAATCTATCGACCGTGACTGAGGGCAATGTCGTCAGTTTCTTGGACAGTGACTTCCTTGGAGAGGGTCTCGAACTGCAGGGTGCGGAACTACCCGGGTTCACTAACACTCCGCCATTCTTGAAGAGTGTCACGGATCCTTTACTTCAGGCGTTTTCGCAAGTCGTCAATGGATACTGGACCCAACTCGCTAGAGTTGTCAACGAATCTGCTCTTTGTAGCATATACCCTGGTGGAGCATGCCAAAGCACCTTCATCCCACTGAACCACAGTTTCGTCATTCCTGGTGGACGCTTCCGAGAACAATGTCCGGAAATTTTCAGTCGTTGATCGTGTGCTGACGTGCTCTTGGTAGATTATTGGGACAGTTACTGGATCATTCAGGGTTTGCTGAAGTCGCAACTTAACGCTACCGTCAATGGAACACTGCAGAACTTTATGGACGAGATACAAGATTTCGGATTCATACCCAACGGTGGCCGTACTTATTGTGAGCATACTTTCATTATCACACTGGTCTGCACAGCCTCATTGTCTGTAGACTTGGACCGTTCTCAACCCCCGTTGTTTGTCCATGTAAGTTACGATTGTTTGCTTATTCTGGATTCGTTCTAATGTGCCTGAAGATGCTTTCAGACTATGTTACTACTACAGGCGACACATCGATTCTTGAGCGCGGGTTGCCAAGTGCTGAGGTAGATGTTCCATTCTTCTGTTCTTGCTCTGCTAACCAAGTTACTTCAGGCGGAGCTAGCGTGGTGGTCCAACAACCGAACAATCCAAGTGACTAGCCCATACACCGGCCAGACTTATTCCATGGCTCGCTATGCAGTCAATAACAGCGCGCCACGCCCGGAGTCGTATATCGAAGATTATCAGACTGTCCATGACCCTACACTGTCGACCCCTCTGACAGACTCCCAAGCTGCCGACTTGTATAGCGAACTTGCCTCTGGAGCAGAAACCGGTTGGGACTATAGCTCGCGCTTCGAGATGGTTCCGCAGCTTGGCAATCCTGGTCTCCGTACACTGAACGTCAGAAACCATCTTCCCATTTGTCTGAACAGCATACTTTGTAAGTAACCCCGGTTACCGTCCTCGAGGTAAACAGCTAATCTGTTTCAGACAAAGCCCATGTCGTTTTAGCCAATCTTTACGGGAACTCGAATGCTACAGCTGCCGCGAACCACATGCAAATCGCTGCTGGGATCCGAGCTGGGATCTTGGACCTTATGTGGGACTCGTCAAAACTTGCGTTCTACGACTTCAACCTCACTTCAAACTCACGCAACTCCATATTCACGGTTGCGACGTTCTACCCTGTATGGAACGGTATCATCCCCGACGAGGTCCTTGCTTCTCAGGCAAACGCGTTCGGCTACTTCTCCTCTGTGAACATGGTAATGAACAAGTACAATGGTACTTTCCCCGTTACGTTCGTGGACTGGACAGGCTTGCAATGGTGAGGTGAAATTGCTCGGGATTTGGTCAAGTTATTTCTGAAATGTTCCTCCAGGGATTCACCAAATGCTTGGCCGCCTCATCAGTACATCATCATCTCCGCTCTTGAAGCATTGCCTTCCAACCTTACAACGAACGCTCTCCCCACACCCGGCTCGGGAAAATCAACGTACGACCTGATCCCCACTGGTCAGTTGAATTTCACAGAGGCGCAGCTTCCCGGACAACCATACCATGACAATCCGACGGTAAATGTCACGGCGACAGGACCTGGCGCTGATGTCAACCGGCTGAACGGAACCGTAGTGAATGGTGGGAACGCCACAGCTGGAGAAGGCTGGGTGGCTACTCTCAAGCGCGAGATGGCAAACAGGTATTTTACAAGCGTTTTGTGTAGCTGGTGAGGATATTCCGTATTCTTTGCTTGTTGATATGTCATGTCGTCCCTAGGCATGCTACTGGGGGGTCTATTCCGGGCATGCTACCCCAGCTGCCGGCCGCACAACTCAACCTTACTAACAGCATCAACAACACTGGCAACGTACGTTCACGCCTTCTCTGTTGCTACCTGTCTGCTAACCCAACTCGTCGTCCGACTCCAGATGTACGAGAAATTCTCTAATTTGAACGTCGATTCCTCGGGATCCGGCGGTGAATACACCGTGCAAGCTGGTTTCGGCTGGACGAACGGTGCTCTACTATGGACTGCAGCCAACTACGGCGAATTGCTTGTCGCCCCTCAGTGCCCCCAACTTGTCACTTCCGCGACGGGTAGCTCGAGCGGTGCTGCAGGCTTGAGGCTATCGTTACCCTCGGTAGGGGTCATGGCTGTTGCTGCATTTGCGTCGCTCGTCGGGTCATTCCTGTTGTGAGAAAGTTGTCGGGGGACGTACGTACAGAAGGGTGATGGTAACTAGCATCAGAATACAATGATTATTGCCGAGGGTATGGAAGTGTGGACTTACGCGACAAGCGCCAGGTGAGTAAAGCCAGTGGTGACAGGTCGCATGAATCCCTAGCCTTGAAGTTGGAACCACTCGAGGTTCACATTGTAAATACAGAGACCGTCAAGCGAAGATGCATCGCGTGGTAAAGTCTGGAGGTGACAGCGAGCCACCAGGGAGCAACGGGGGGCGAGGAAGTTAAGGATAAGGAGATGGTCGAGTACGACCAGAAGTGGAGCTACCGTCCCAAAGTCCCACCTCAGACCATCTGTGGAATTCATGGAAACTTCCACCCGACGTGGCTGTCAGGCGACTCATGCTCATGTTGCTGACGACAAATCCATTCATGCTGACACAGACGCTTCCGCTGTTGAATTCGACAGAGGGGTCCAGATTGAGAGGAATGTCATGGACGCAGGAGTCGTCGATGTCGTGGTGGGCGTCGAACTTGTCGATCCCATTGGGTGGAGTCATCTCAAAAAATGATGCCCTCCACCGTAGAGTCAGCAGTCGATCTTATGAGACCCGGCACTTCGAGTGCATGAACATTCATTCCTAGAGAACCGACATCTGGAGACAATCAGCTATGCAAAAAGGACGCCTACGGTTCGATGCTTGAACGGGTTCGAGGTCCAAGACAATAGGCAGTCCCTTTGCCATTGTGACATTGCACGCCGCGGACTCCTCCGTGCTCGCTGAGAACACTGGCAGAAGGGCATTGGTACCGGACTCATTTGATAAGTTAATAGCCTTGACGCTGCCAAATTTGACGCATAACTTATTGCTGCATGCGAGTCCGTCAACGGCAATCAAACTTGTAAAGTGGCAAGCCGAGCTGAGGGTACTGCAGCACGTTCTCCGACGATGACAACACGCCATTGGGGCTTAACGGTCTCAAGAGCTTCGTGCAAGCTTGCCTGTCCATCTCTCCTGGCCCTCACCAAGAAGAGCTCGAGGCGAGCGAGTCGAACTGGGATGTGAAGTGGCGCCACCAAACGACATCAGGAATGCCCCAGGTTGTCCGGAGCACGGAATGAATGAGCTTGAAGACGAGACGAACGCGTCGAGGACGATCCGAGCCGCAAAGATGATGCGGATACCATTGGATACAGCAGAGAATAAAGGGGAGGCTTAGCACGACGAGCGACACGCGCCGTGAGTCGAAACGAGATCACTAGCTGGCAACGAGGCAGTGAGTTGGCAGCACGGACGTCACAAGCACAAGACAGACCACGTACCCGGGTCATCCGAGCCGCCTCGCTCTTATCCTAGATACCCACCGCGTCATCGAGAATGACTCAGAATGTGATCTAGAAGGGTCAGCACGAGCGAAACGACTTACCGAGTCACCGCACCGTGTCGGGACCATGTTGGCCCGGTCGAACCCCTCGGATACATTTTACACACTGGAAATGACAGAGAAACAATCCCAAGGTACCACGAAACGCAATCTGGAGGCCATATGAGTCGATTGAGGCGGCCTGAAACATATGCGGGTAGTCTTCTCTCGTCACCACGACGAGTGATCCGGAAACTAGCGGCCAAGTTTTACTGTTGCCACTTGAACAGTTTCATCGCGTCGCACGGCGGCAGGTGCAGTTGCCAGCGGAATCAGTCTGGCATCTGTAGCAAGTAATCAAGCCAGCGTAAGCCGACCTCGCTGATCCGTCTTGCGCCTCCGTAAAGCACGGCCATGAAATGATATGCAATGCCATCGCGACGCATTGCTTGTGCCAGCTGCTATAAAAGCGAGTCCACGTCGAGGCTCTGGGAAGCATCTGTCGACAACGATCAATATGAATAACGGAAAGGCACGACAACGACCCAAGGGCGGGACACGATCATCAAGGTCGCAAATTTAGCGTACCTTAGCACTCTGGACGGTGAGGTCGCGCAGGGTTTTCATCACCTCGGCAGGCACATCGGGGTCGTACGGCTTGTGAGGTAAGAGGTCTCCAATCGCGCGAGCATGGCTTCGACTGCCGCATTCAAGATGGCTGACAGTGGCAGAGCTCTCTTCAACTATTCGTTGTTCTTTCTTGACATGCTGTACCAACGCACTGAACGGGCGCGTCACACATTACAATCAGGTTTCTTCTCGCTACATTGCGTGCGCCGGCTACTGGACCGGGACGGTGCGTCGTGCATCTTGCTTCGCTTCGCATCTGTATTCCTGTATTCTCTTCGATTGTACAATTTAGGCTCTTTCGACTTGGCACACCCGGTCGTGCTTCAAGGGTACAAATACACTGGTACACATCCACGTCCATCCACGTCTTTACTCGTGACCGCGAACAGGCTTAGGGACATATCTGTGTACGGGGATCAATCAGACGGCGGCACGACGAGAACAGAATGGTGTGCGTACGGCTCTTCAAGATAGGTGACTTCCTCTGACGTCAGCGTGATATCGCTCACAATGCTCTCCTTGAGTCGCGCGACCGAATTGGCACCCACGATGGGGCTCGCGATCTTTTGCCCGATCCAGGCGAGCGCGATCTGGCTCATCTTGACGCCCTTCTTCTTCGCGATCTCTTCGACGCGGTTAATGATGGTCTTGTCAGCCTCTGATAACTTCTTCTCGAATACGGTCCCTTGGCTGGTGGTCTGTCGGACAGATTCGGTGCCGAGCGGGCGAGCGAGGTCACCTCCTGCAAGAGGCGACCAAGGGATGACGCCGATCCCGTGGAATTTACAGTACGCCAGCATCTCGCGTTCCTATGTACGCCTTCGCGTCACCACCACAGCGACCCACGCAAGGGGAAGATAGGCGTACCTCTTCGCGGTACATCAACGAGTACTCGTCTTGCATGCTGACGAACGTCGTCCAGCCGTGCTTGCGCGCCACCTCGTTCAAATGCGCAAACTGCCAGCACCGCATTGAGCTCGCGCCGATGTACCTCACTTTACCGCTCTGTACGAGGTCGTGCAGGGCTTTCATCGTTTCCTCGGCGGGCACGCTGGAGTCGAATCTGTGGATCTGGAGAAGATCAAGGTACGTGGTTTGCAAGCGTTCAAGGGACGCGTCGACGGCGTTGAAGATGGCCGCCCGGGAGAGACCACTTTGGTTGACGTATTGCGGCTGTTCCTTGAGCTCGGGCATGGCGTATGACATGGTGCCAGGTTCGTTGGCGACCAGGCCGTAGCATTTCGATGCGATTAGGATCTGATGACGGGGGATTTGATACTAGCGAGCGTGAAACCGGTGAGAAGATGGAAAGCGAAAGGAGAAGAACGAGTTGGCACCTTTTGGATGAACTTGGCGACGAGGCGCTCGGATTCACCATTGGAGTAGATGTTGGCGGTATCGATCGTGGTAATGCCAAGATCCCATGCGGCTTTCATGATCTCAAGGGAAGCCTCTTCTTCCAGGATCCACGGCTATACCAAGCGGACGACCATATGAGACTAGGACCTCAGGATGCAGCAAAGAGGTATACGCACGCTCCACTTCGATGAGCCGAAACTCATGGCTCCCAGCTATATGTTACGCGTGGTTAGGGTCGACA
>JBBPJY010000679.1:0-14030 GCA_038088975.1 Xerocomus cyaneibrunnescens
TCGAGTTTACTGGCGCCAGAGAGCGTGACCATATACTATGAGTGGCCAGGCAGAGAGCCCGACCTTCTCAACCCCTTTGTAGCTTCTGTCTTCGGTGACTTTGTTAATGGATATCAGCCTACACAAGGGTTGAACTTGACCACGTGGAATCCTGGAAACTATACGTACGTAGCCCCCCATGAATCCACGGCTATCTAGACGACATCCATCATTGACCAGGAACATTGCAGCTCCCTCTGGCCGGATATTGATTTAGCATCGAATCTCATGGATGCTGGTTTCTTCGCGGCGTCGGCAAACATCGGTATACGAAACTACCAAGCAGCTAATCTCCTCAGCATTTATGGCTCGTCGTATGTTAGTAATACTACCACAGGTAAGCTGTGATCATTTTTTCATTCACTGAATACGAAGGCAGAGATGGTGATTGGTGACATAGGCTTTTAGGTGGCATATTTCCTACAGGTGTTCCACCCTTGTTCCCATCATCTCCGTATTCTGGCGTTGGCAATCCACTGTTCCAAGGCTTTTCAAGGATGTATAATATGGCCCAACAAGGCTTCACTGCTAACGTCTCCTGTCGGTACCCTACTTCCAATGACCCAGTCATCACTCCAAACGTCACAAATTCAGTTCCGATCAATGGGAATAATAACGAGTGGTACATGAATACCTACTCCTGGAGTACGAATTGTTCCTCTGGAATAGAATACTGTCGGTGCCCTGTTTCCTTGTGTCTGTTGTTCGTGCTCGACGTAGTAATGGGCATTTCCTGCACACAGCCACGTATGGAGTTCCCGTCATAAGCAGCCAATTACATCCCGGTTCAAACCAAGTACTGAGTGGGAGTAGCCTGTTTATGACTTCCATCTGTCTCAATCAAGGCTTCGCCGGCGCGTCAAACCAGTCTTTCTGTGGGTATTTGTGCGCTGCCATAGTGTGTGCAAAAATTGAATCGCGGCCTCATTCCCAGTGGTCCTTCTTGATTTGATCCCAGGGTCAAGTTCCCTTCCACCCCAAATCTGTCAAGTAATGCCCCTCGTTACCACAGTCCAAACTACGTACGACGAGAACAATATTATCAACATTATTCAACCAGCTCTCGACCAACACCCTTTACCAGATCCTACTACTACCAACGACACAGGATTAATGTGGTTTCCTGCGTTTGTTATTTGGTCTACATTCGTGATGTCTCAAGGACTTACTGAAAACATAATCGAAAAAAAGTTGAATTTGTTGGCAGTTCAGGCCAATGACCTTTCCGCTATAATTGTGCGCTGAGTTCTGATTTTACTCTCTTGCGACGACGATCATGACTGTGGAACAGGAAAACTATCTCCGCGGCATGATGGAATATCTAGGTTCAGTACGTTCATATCACTACCATTGCCATTCGCCCTGTCTCAATTTGGCATCCCTTCACTATGATACACTGAACAGCTCATGACTGAAGTGGCTTATACCGCAAATTACCCAGACGGATGGGTCCGATTGAATGGCACTCTGAACATACGGACATTTGGCTGGACTTTTCACCTACGAACGCACGGGCCTTCCCTTGCTGCAATTACACTTGTTACTGCTCTGACGGTGGCTGCAGGGACATTTACAATGATACCGGTCAACCATGAAGATGGAACAAGCAGATTGGGAAAGCTGCGAGCAGCTCCGGCTCACTTTTTCAACCCGACGGAGACGATGGACATTCTTCTTGCCTCGGCTGCTGGGGACCTTGCTAGGGCGTTATCCGAACCGGACGGTGATGGCGTCCGTCGACATATCGGTTTCCAGAGAGATCGCCCCGAGTATGACGAACGTCTGAGAGTCGTGCTTGAGAAGACGGAGAAGGGGAGGCCGATGTTGAAGACCGTGGACAGTGGTGTCACTGTGCATGCTGTTCGTGCCGCTGATGTGGACCATCATGCGTTCTGCACGAGTCGTGGCAGGGCTGATCTGGGGACAGATGAGGGTGCGTCGAGTGCAGATATTAGCAACCATGAGGGGGATATAGAACTCGGGGATTTACAGACGAAGACGAAGGAATAGGACACGTGCAGGGTCGACTCGGACATGTAGCCTTTCTCGTCGTGCATCGGTCTAGTCATCATAGTAGCCCGATTTAAAAGCTGTGCAGAGATCTGGTGTTGCTTGTGATTAGCTGTACAAGTAGTTCGATGATGTGATGAAGATATTTGAATGACGAGCGACCGAGACACTGCTACTTTCTTTCACGTCGGCGATTAGTAGTCTGGTGACCAGACCGCTATGAGGCTGCCGAGGAGAAGAACCTCCAGTGCTTTTCGAACCCGCTCATTCGGTGCTAAACGTTCAGAGCTCGTTGGGCCTATCTCCACTACGATTGCTGGTCGACGCCATGATCCAACTGTAGATTGGGATGACTACGCGTGAAGCAGAGGAACGGAGTCGGGACTCCTGTATAGGTAACTTATATCGACAATTATTCTCATGCACGTGGTACAAGATAAGTCTAAGAAAGGACATTTTCCCACATGACTGTGGGAATCCGCTCTTCCCCCAAAACTTTCACGGATTGTACCAGACTAGGTGGTTAGGTCGCTCTGGACTTGCCTCGATTTCGTTCTGTTGGTATCGTAGAGTCGGTACCACAAATCCCGAGAAGGAAATCGATTAGTCACAATAGTTGTAGATTATTCTAGCATAATATGTACAAGTAGTATATAAGCCCAAGTACAGAGGGCACAGATATATCATAATATCTTCCTCATAACTCATACTACGTGAGCTCATAGCCAACAGGTTATGAGCCCTGCTCTCATGTTATAATCAAGAAAACAAGCTCACTATCAACTTTACCTAACCTCATTATCATCACGTGACAATGTCACAATCACCATCACTAGATGACTTTGTCGCAGATAACACCACAGCCACAAATAATAGAAATGGGACAAGCACTCGGGTAAGGAACCTAGGTGCAATCTCATCCTACAAAGTAGATATGCTTAAAGACAATAATTGGCACACATGGAAAATTTGAATGCAGAAATTCCTATGCTTATGCAAAGTCTTTAAGTACACTGAGGGCACTTGCCTGAAACTAGAATTAACAGAAGACAACCCCATTAGTGAAGCCAAGATAACAGCATGGGAAGAAGAAGACCTAATTGCTCAAACCTTCATATTGACAAATATAGATGACTGCCAAATTGATCATGTCATGCATGCTGAAACAGCAGCACAAATGTGGGAAAGCTTAAAGCTGGCTCACCAGACATGAGGAGTTCAAACAGCTTTAATTGCTAAATGAGAGCTGTTGAATGCTAAGTGTCCAGAAGGTGACAGTATACCAATCCACATCAACAGGTTGAAATGGATAAGGAATGACTTGCCAGCCATGGAAAAGCCTGTGCCTGATGATGAATTCAAAGATATCCTACTACTAAATATGCCAGAATCCTGGACCATGTTTACCACATCATATATGGTGGGATGAATTGCCAGCAAAGGAGTTGAGTCTATCACAGTCGAAGAACTTACTGTGATACTAGTTGATGAATACAAATGTAGGCAGGGCACCCCACAAATAGAACAAGCCCTGTTCATACAAAATAGGGGAAATAAATGAAAGGAACCTGCTACATTGTCCTGTACCATTTGTGGCAGGAACAATCACATGACTGACAGGTGCTGACATAAGGGTAAACCCAAATGTGGCTATTGTCACAAAGCAGGTCATGCTGAGAACAACTGCTGGCAAAAGAACAGCAGCCCAGCTAAGTGTGCCAAGACGATGCAAGCAAACCTTGCCATGGAGTCAGGGTCCACCCTGACAACATGTGACACACAAGAAGATGAGCAAGTACTGCTCATGGATAGGAACAGGACATCTGCTAGTAATACTACATATGATAATTCATACACTGTAAATTGGGATGGAATAGACAAACATATTGAATTTTACAAGTGGGTGGCTGATTCATGCAGCACAGTACACCTATCAAATGACAAAAAACTGTTTAGGAAAATGACCCCTATACATAAAAACATTTGTGGCATTGGAGATCATGCCATAACAGCACATGGTGTAGGAATCATAGAGTTACAGGCACACATTAATAACAAAGATTCTGTTATTATACTGCATGATGTACTATACACTTCCAAAGCCACACACAATCTAATTTCACTCACTCATCTTGACAGAGAAGGCAGCTCCTCCATAGCTGGAGGTGGCCAAATGAAATTATATAATAAAAATAAAAATCTATTCACAATTGCTAATTTACATGAAGGAATATACACACTACAAGTGTGCAGGCATGAGCCAATAGAATGTGCATACCAGGCATGGACCTGGGATGACTGGCACTGGAGGTTTGAATACATTAGAGTCAAAGGACTTCAACATCTTCAAAAAGAGAAATTAGTAAATGGACTTACTGTAATGCCATTACCAATCAGAGATTGCCCTGTGTGTATTAAGGCAAAGCAATCTAAAATACCATTTCCAATAACATCAGAACCATGTGCCACACAACTGGAAGAAATGATACATACTGATGTGTGGAGACCTGCCCAAATGAAAGCATTAAATGGGCATGTGTGATGGTTCATCAATTTTATTGACAATGCTACCTGATACTGTGAAGTAAAATTCATGGTCAATAAGGGGAAGGCATCAACAAAATTAAAAGAATACCTAATATATCTAGAATGCCAGCAAGGGCACCAAACAAAGGTCATAAGGGCTGACAATGGTAAAGAATATGTCAATAACAATCTGTTAGCATGGTGTAGGGAAATAGGAGTTGACTTACAAATAACTGCTCCCTATTTCCCATTGCAAAATGGCATCTCTGAATGATTCAATCGAACACTAGGAGAATTAGCACAAGTGATGAGAATTGCTAATAACATACCTGACTATCTATGGCCCAAAGTGATCATGCATGCAGCATATGTGTGAAATTGATCACACACTTGTGCCCTCACAGGCACAACCCCTTGCAAGAAATGAACAGGGTGACAACCCAATGTGTCACACCTCAAGGAATTCGGCATGCCTGTCTGGATTATGAAAGAAGGCATTAATTTAAGTAAATTAGATGCAAAATCAGAAAAACATACCTTTGTAGGATTTATGGATGGCCTTCACACTGTCAAATATTATGACAAACACACAAGATCTATCAAGATTTCACATAATTTTCATTTCCTATGGAATTCTGTCAATATACCAGTACAGGTAAAGGACTCACTCAGCAGTATGCTGTGTGAGGGGGAGTCAGGATCTGGTAATGCACTGGATACCATACCTAATGACAGTACAGGGACAAACAAGCAGAAACAAAGTAATAGAGATCAGTCTTACCCAATTAGGAGAAGCACCAGGCCCAAGGTAGCAAAGGACTACCAAGTGCTGAATGATCCTATGCTGGAATTAGTATATGCAGCATTCAATGAAAGTGGTGCCTCACCAAATAACCCAAAGACACTTAAAAAAGCACATAACTCATCCAAATGGCCAGAATGGGAAAAAGCTGTCAAAGTGGAGCTTGATCAGCTCCACCAAATGGGGACATGGAAACTAGTAGACTTACATAAGGGTAGGACATCAGTATCCAATAAATAGGTTCTAGTCTGAAAATATAATAAAGAAGGCAGATTAGAAAAATACAAAGCACACTTAGTAGCAAAGGGGTACTCACAAATACTGGAAATGGATTATACAGACACATTTTCACCAGTTGTGAAACTAGAAATGATCCAGGCAATATTAGCTCTAGCCATATCCCAAAATTGGGAAATACAGCAAATGGATGTAAAAAGTGCTTACCTAAATGGCATGCTAAAAGAGGAAGTATACATAAGGCAACCTGAATGCTTTGAGAATGGCATACAACACATTTGCCAACTAATTAAAACCTTATATGGGTTAAAACAATCTGGAAGAGAATGAAACATTGAACTAAATGGATGACTAGTGAAAGCAGACTTTAAATGCCTATGGTCAGACCCTTGTGCATATATCAGATGAACTAAGGAGGGGATAGAAGTTATCACCATCTGGATAGACAATCTCCTCCTGTTCACATCAACTCAGGGGCTCATGACATCATTAAAGTCACAATTACAATCTATGTTTGAAGTTACTGACATAGGTGACCTGAAGAAAATTGTTGGAATAGAAATCACATGAGACCATGCCAAAGGGACTCTATTCATCAGCCAGATAAAATATATAGAGTCTATAATACAGGCACAAGGACTTGAAAATGTGAACAGTGTAAAGACACCTGCAGACACTAAGGTTCAGACATTTCCTGATCAGGAAGAAGGAACAGCATATGAGAATTATGATCAAAATAAATATGCATCCCTGATTGGATCTCTGATGTATGTGGCAGTTGCCACATGGCCTGACATCACCTATTCTGTAAATAGACTGGCCTCATTTACCTCAAATCCAGATATGAGACACTGGATGGCAGCAAAACAAATAATAAGATATCTGCAAGGTACTAAGGACTACAGAATCATGTACAAAGCGGACAAGGGCAACACCCCTACACAAATAATTACAGGATATATAGATGCCAGTTTCACAAACACAGAAAATGACAGAAATAGGCACTGGATCAGAGAAGGGCATGTGACTAGCAAAGATACTCAGTTGTGTGTGGTACAATGGACTGATCATATTCACCTAGCAAAGATACTATGTATGAGTTAGGTCAAGTAAGTTGGTAGGGTATAATGTAAGTGGCTCACCTCAGTCATGTGCAGTACAACGGACTGAGGTGTTTGATAGCAAATGGCACAGTTTATATACTGTAGAATGCTTGTAAGGTACAAGGGGTATGAAGGATTATGAGCAGGGTCCATACAAGCAGGGATGCCAAAACAAAGGGTAAAAGAAGATACATGTCATGATTGAATATAATGTTCCTACAGGCATGTATCTGCATGTGATGTCATGCATTAGGCTATGCTCACACCAGCAGTCAATTCCACTGGTTGTGATGGCTGCATGTGTGCTTGTTGATCTCAACACTCCCCTTCAAGCTGCACACAGTCTAAGTTCTGCTGCAAAATGCTTGGCCTTTGGGGATGGGAGTGCTTTGGTGAGGGTATCAGCAATCATGTCTTCTGTAGGGCAAAAAACAAGCCAGATTTTTCTGTTTTCAACTACCCAGTAAATGAAATGAAAACAAATGTTGATATGCTTGGTATGTGCATGATATTGATGGTCTTTTGCAAGTGCAATGGCAGATTGGTTGTCTGAAAATAGCATTGTTGCTTCATTGCCTGGAATGAGATTTTCAGCATGAAATTCAGCAAGTAATGATTAAAGCCAGAGTGCCTCCTTTGTAGCATGAGTTGCAGCAATATATTCACTTTCAGTGGTCAACAATGAAACAATTTCTTGTTTCTTTGATGCCCATGAAATGGCTCCTCCATTGATCAGGAATGCATATCCCAATACAGCCTTACAATCTTCAGCCATGCTACCATCAGCATCTGTGTAGCCCTCCAGTGGCCTTTTTACACCTCCATAAGTTAAGTGTAGCTTTATTGTCCCAATTAGGTACCTGTAAATGTGACAGACAGCATCCCAGTGAAGCATTCCAGGGTTGCTGGAAAAGCGTGAAACAGTAGATACAGCATATAAGATGTCTGGTCAGGTGCCAAGCACTGCATACATGAGCAATCCAATAGCTTTGCAGTAGGGGATATGTTGCATGGCTGCATACTCAGTGCCAGTGATGGGGGATTGGGCTGTGGTCAATTTTATATGGGGCTCCATGGATGTGGACACAGGCTTGAGTTCAATGAATCTGAAAAGACGTGTGATGGATTCCAGATACAAATGTTGAGAGAGTGAGATGGTGTGGTCTTCACAGTTGCACGTGACTTTGATTCCAAGTAGCCAATGGAGTTTGCCAAAATTCATAATTTCAACATGCTCATGAATCTGTTTCTTGAATTTGATAATGAGTGCAAGGGTGGTGGCAGCTATGGTGCAGTTGTCAACATGCACAACAATGATAATTACTGTCCCATCCAACCACTTGACAAACACTGCCTGGTCGACTTCACACTGCTTGAAGTCAAGACTCTCAACAAGAATGTCTACTAGCTTTTGGTACCAGTGGCAGCTGCTCTGTTTGAGTCTGTACAATGTTTTGCATAGGTGGCAGACATGGTGTGGGTGAGTTGGGTCAACATAGCTAGGTGGCTGGCACAGGTAGATGTGCTCCTTATTCTATAGTTTACCATTTAAATGTGCACCTTTTATGTTGATCTGATGGAGCTCCAGGTTCAGGCAGGTGGCAAGTGTGAGAACAGTCCAGATGGATGCAAGTTTGGCAACAGGGGCATAAGTGTCAAAGTAGTTGACATCTGGTACCTGTGAAAATCCCTGTGCAATGAGATGTGCTTTATAACATATGATGTTGCCAGTAACATCTTTCTTGGCATGGAAAACCCATTTTGAGCTGATAATGTTGGCACCAGCAGGTGAATTGATGAGTTCTTAGGTGCTGGCATTTTGGAGAGTTGTGAGCTTCTCACAAATACCTTGCTTCCACTGTGGCCAGTCAGGGAGACACTTTGCCTCAGCAAGTGAGCTGGGTTCAAGGGCCTCTGCTTTGGCAATGGTCTCATTCAATGTGAGTGCCAGTTCAATGTTGTCAGTTGCAGCAAGTATTTGCTCAGCTGTTTCCTCCCCCTCAAGTATCACAGGGCTGCTATTAGGTTTAGGTGCATTGGTAACAGGGTCAGGGAGTTGGATGCCTTGAAGTGGGGTTATGTCAATGGCTTTTCTATTGATGATGTTGAGTATGCACTGGCTGGGCTGATGGATTCATTTGGGATGAGGTTGGCTGATGAGACTTGGAGCACGTGATGCAGGGACAGGAGTAGATGGCACAGTAGTTGTGGCTTCTGGTGCAGGTGGCAATTTGGTGACATGGGGTTCTGGGTTGTGTAAGTATACTTGCATGGCATCACTTGGGTATGTTGCTTCTTCCTTCCCCTTAATGTCATGCTGTGTTGGTCCCCAGTGCACATTCTTTTCCATGGTGACAATCTGCTTTGTTGGCCAATAGACCCAGTATGCATTTTCTGTTTGTTCATTGATTTCCATCCATCTAACCTTCTCTGCACACCAGCTTAGCTTGTAACCATTCTCTCATTGTATATACACCTCAAATCCCCATTCATGCACATTGCTTAGGTCTGGTCTTTGCCCAAAAGCAACCTCATATGGTGTTCTTCCATCCAGAACCTTGATAGGTGTTCTATTCTTCAACCAAATGACATGTCATGCTGCTTCTTCCCACAGGAACTTTGGTAAACCACTTGCATGCAGCAGCACTTGCACACATTCCAGAATCATTTGGTTTAGTCACTCTGCAACACCATTGTGCTGTAGGGTATTGTGTGTAGTGAAGCATTGTACTGTTTCTTGGCACTGCAGGTATGTCATAAATTCCTTTCCTTGGTATTCTCCTTTGCAATCTGAGTGTAGTAGGTGAACTTTTGCTGCAAGTTGGTGATCAATCCATGCTTCAAATTTTTGATATGATTTGAAGGTTTTGCTTTTCTGGCGAATTGCATACATGTAGGTGAGTCGTGAGTGATCATCTGTGAATATGACATAGTAGCACTTGCCCCCCAGTGTTGTGGTTGGTGCTGGTCCCCAGACATCAGACCAAATGAGTGCACCAACCTTTGCTGTGTGCTCTCCTTCATGCTCCTTTGCAATTGGCTTTTGGGTGCCTTCATGTAAATGCATGATTCACAGAAAGTGCCATTGTCCTTTGTTTTGTTGAACTTTAGTCCAGTGACTGGCCCATTTTCAATTAGGTGGTGGGCAACTAATGATGTGATGTGTCCAAATTGTTAATGCAGCTCCATGACAGTTATGGTTTCAGTGGCAGCACTAGCAGCTTTGTGTTCATGTATGACATGATACAGCCCCTTTGAGGTATGTGGTATTCTTCCAATTGTTTTGCCATCTGAACCTTGGATGGTACAGTAGCCTTCTGCAAATGTTGTTGAGAGCCCAAGCTTGTTAAGACAACCAATTGACACCAACATGTATCCAACTTCCGGCAAGAACAGCACTTCAGTGAGTTGCAGTAGTGATACATTGTGTTCATTTGGTACTTCGATTATCATGTTGCTGACACCAGTTGTGGTGGCATGTTGTTCCTAAGTCAAAGAGTTCAACTTGGCTGAGTTTGGTGCACCCATCATTTGATTCCATGGCGATATTCTCCAGTTTGTCAGCTAGGTCAGTATAGTCCATGACCACCTTGTCCATGGCTCTTGTTGCTGCTTGGGACTCTTTGAGATCCCAGACATCATCAAGTATGTCTTCATTGGTAACTGAGAACCAATCATTGCCATTTCCCTTATCTTCATCATTTGATTTCATGGGCAGCAGGCCTGGAACAGATTCATCATTGCTTGACTTGTCCAGGACTCCAAAAACTCCATCCTCTGAGTCAGAATCTTCTTTGGCAGCATTTGCAACATAAGTACTGGTGGTGAGTTTCTTTTCTCTGCCTTCCTTCTTGTTATGCCAGGCCACCATATGATCTATGGAACCACACTCCCAGCATTTTCATGGGCCTTATTTCCACTTTTCTCACCCCTCATCATTGTTGCCTTGCCCTTTTCCCTTCCTGTTTGAGAGTCCTGGTGACCTGACAGCCATGGCTTCATTACAGTCATGATCTCTGTCAGCACATGGTGGGTACTTTGCCCTCTGGCAGTCTGCTTTCTTGGCAATGATAGCAATCAGGATATCTGGGTCCATAGTCTTTGTTGAGCTATATAGTTGAGTGGTAGTGAGTTGGCTTGATGCAAAGTTTGCAAGAGAATTGGAAAGTGACTTGACAATGGTTGACCAGTAATCTTTCTTGTCAATGGTAACACCAACAGCAGCTAATTCCTCTCACTTTGTTCATAGCCCATCCAGGAACTGGTGAACATCTCCACCCTTTGTTAATTTGGAGTCCAGGAATTGCATTCATAGGTCAGTTTGTACATATGCACCCTTCTCTGTATATTCTTTGACAATTTTCGTCCACATAACAGCAATCCCTGTTTGCTTTTGGACATGCAGTGCAGTTGAGTCTGAGATGTGCTGAGTTAGCAAATGTTTTGCCATACATTTATCCTTCAACCATTTGACATTCTCTGCTATTTGATCATCAGTCAGTGCCTGAGCTGTGGTCCCCTGGTGGTTTGGGTTCTGAGTGGTGCCATCGAAATGACCCCACAGATCCTTGGCATCAACAGCAACCTGAAAATGGAATTTAAAGATAGCCCAATTGATCCCCTTGATGTTGAGCTTTGGAACATTGCTTGGGAGGATGTCAGTGGTGATAGGGATGGTGGTGGACATGGCAATGGGATGCAGTAAGTCTTCGATCACTCAGCAGTGGAATCAGGGCTCATAACCTGATGGAAATAGGCACTGGATAAGAGAGGGGCATGTGACTAGCAAAGATACTCAGTCGTGTGTGGTATAATGGACTGATCATATTCACCTAGCAAAGATACTATGTATGAGTTAGGTCAAGTAAGTTGGTAGGGTATAATGTAAGTGGCTTACCTCAGTCATGTATGGTACAATGGACTGAGGTATTCAATAGTGAATGGCACAGTTTATATACTGTAGGATGCTTGTAAGGTATGAGGAGTATGAAGGATTGTGAGCAGGGTCCATACAAGCAGGAATGCCAAAACAAAGGGTAAAAGAAGATACATGTCATGATTGAATGTAATGTTCCTACAGGCATGTATCTGCATGCAATGTCACACATCAGGCTGTGCACACACCAGCAGTCAATTCCACTGGTCACAATGGCTGCATACATGCTTGTTGATCTTGACAGAAAACCATGCTTCTATAAGCAATTATGTATTCTTGGCCCAAGGGGGAGCCATAGTATGGGGCTCTAAGAAGCAGAGCTTGATTGTGCTCTCAACTACTAAAGCAGAATATGCCACACTGGCTCAAGCTACTAGAGAATGCATATGGCTTAGAAAACTATATGCTGAACTAGGGTACAGACAACAAGGGCCAGTAACTATATTCATGGATATTGAGGGAGTGCGAGCCCTAGCATATAATCCCCAATTTCATGCCAGGACTAAACACTTCAATATTTCTCACCATTATATGTGTGAGAAAATTACTAAAGAAAAGATCGAAGTATGTCATTGTAGAGATAAGTACCAGACAGTGGATATATTAACCAAAGCACTGCCTAGGGACAAGCATGAGAGACATACCAAAGCAATGGGTATGACCTCGGCTTGAGGGGGAGTGTTGGTATCGTAGAGTTGGTACCACAAATCCCGAGAAGGAAATCGATTAGTCACGACAGTTGTAGATTATTCTAGCATAATATGTACAAGTAGTATATAAGCCCAAGTACAGAGGGTGCAGATATATCATAATATCTTCCTCATAACTTGTACTATGTGAGCTCATAGCCAACACGTTCTTGCGCTCAATGGATGTTTGATTTTCCTTTTGTCACAGGTTGTACGCGGTGCAACTATTATCGTGTGATCGGGTGCACAGGCTTCGATGGTTATTTTGAGTGACAATGCAGACTCGAGTCGTACATCGCTCATTTCCGGGGTTTCAACTTGCCCACCCTCCATCTTCCACGTCGGAGGCACCCTGTCCAATTTGTACCATCGTATTCTTCATCATGCGCAGCCCCTGTGCGATCATCGTCGATTCACCACAGTTCTTCCCGCTCTATGATTTGAGCACCAAGTTCCCTCTTACTCCAGCCTAACAAGAAATCCAGCACACCATGAGCGCTGGCTGTGAAAGCAGACGCTGCTCTTTCGAACTTGCGTGCTGCTGAACCCATTGCCGTCTTCCCCAGAGCGTGGACATCACCTGCAAGCTGTGTGCCAAGGCGATCCTCCATCGATAAGAAAGACCCGCCGGGGACTTTGAGGAAGTGATATCGAGAACAGCCATCGAGAACCCAAAACCGGTTGTTCCTCGTGATGTTGCATATCCTTCTTATCCCACATCAGTTGTTGGTCCCTTGCTTTTCAGCAGTGATTTACACATATTACATACTTACTAGTGGAGCTGCCATTCTCTTTCTTGCGGCGTTTGTTCCCAAAAGGTAGTTCATTCATTTTGACAGTCCACGATGCGACCGCATCAACACGCTCATCATCCATCATCGCGGACTTTTACAATGAAACTCACAGCATGCAGTGTTATCGGGCTAAAGATAGAACGATAGCAGTGGTAGTACCCGGCTTTACTCGCTATCAATCACAGACCACCATGGCACTTCGCGATGAAAGTCGAACTCTCTTGTCAGAAAAACAAAAATCGGACACCTCAGAACGATTCTTCCGTGAATGGACCGTCCTAGTAATCATGCTTGCCCAGATATCCACCTTCGTCTTTGCCTGGGCTTTTGCAGGCTCAATGATGCGTAAGACAGTCGCACTGCCAGACACGACAGCTGCCTGGATACAGAACAATCCAAGCGATGTCCAGGTTGTCGTCACCTTAATTTCTACCTTGCTTGCGCTAATTAATTCATTGTGAGTCATCTTCGAGGCTTATAATGTACAACTGACATTCTCACTGACACTTTGTACGATACAGCCTTCTCGGCAAGGCTGTCCAATATGCCTTGGTCCATCGTCTCTCACGTGCACCACTTTCTCTCCATACAATGGTAGAATGGGCGAGGCTAGCTCAGCGCTCCGTATCTCTGAATTTCGACAGACATGGTCGAATATGGACCCTGGTATCCGTGATATGGGTCGGATTACTAGGCTTCCTCACGACTGCGTAAGGATCAGGTATCCAGATTTGATCTCAACTTGCTGACCTTTACCTTTTCTGCAGGTGGTCGAGTTTACTGGCGCCAGAGAGCGTGACCATATACTATGAGTGGCCAGGCAGAGAGCCCGACCTTCTCAACCCCTTTGTAGCTTCTGTCTTCGGTGACTTTGTTAATGGATATCAGCCTACA
>JBBPJY010000681.1:0-14019 GCA_038088975.1 Xerocomus cyaneibrunnescens
TGGAAAAGGCCAAGTAAAAAGCTTAGTGATAGGTCTGTAAAGGAAACCCTCAAGCATGATAAAAGTTCTATCATGTTTTGGAAGTGCATGACTTGAGTGGAAGTTGGCTATGCTATCAAGATATATGGTTGGATGGATGGAGATCTCTACCTTTAAATTTTGAAGGATAAACCACTGAAAACCATGCAGTTTTATGGTCTTAATCCTTCTCATACCATTTTCCAGCATGACAATAACTCTAAGCATACTTGCAAAAAGATTGAGAAGTGGCTAGAAAAGCTGGATTTTAGGATTATGATATGGCCTGCACAGTTCCTAGACCTCAAACCTATTGAACACCTTTGGTGTTACCTCAAAAAAAGACTAGCAGAGTATGAAACCCCTTCAAAGGGTATGAAGGAGTTATAAAAGAGAGTTTAGATGGAGTGGAAGAAGATACCAGTTGAAGAGTGTAAAAATTGATTGAGAGCATGCCTAGGATTGTTTAGGCAATGATTAAGACCAAAGGAGGCTATACTAATGGTCTAGATATAAAAAGTGACAAAACTGTTCCAATGGAGTCTTCATTTTAAAGTGGGCATATCTCCACAATCCCCGAGCCAAATAACATAAAATAAAGACCAATTTGTAGCCAAGAGTCAATACCATATTTTATCTCAACAAAGCTAAGCGAAATTCCCACATATAGTGGCAGGGCACTTCATACTCTGGATTCATGTCAAACATTGGAACAGTTTGGAAGTCACTGTATGTCAGCATCTGTCAGTGGTGTGGTTGTTCCTGCCACAAATAGTGCAGGTCAATGTAGTGGGCTCTTTTAATTTATTTCCCCTATGTTGTGTGAACATAGTTTGTTTGATTTGTGGGGTATACTGTCTACATTTGTGTTCATCAACCAGTACTGCAGGAAGTTCCTTGACTGTGATAGACTCAACTCCTTTGCCAGCAATTCATCCCACCATATATGATATGGTAAACATGGTCCAGGATTTTGGCATATTTAGTAGTAGAATATCTTTGAATTCATCATCAGGCATGGGCTTTCCCATGGCTGACAAGTCATTCCACATTCATTTCAACTTGTTGGTATGCTGTTACCTTCAGGACACTTAGCATTCAACAGCTCTCATTTAGCAATTAAAGCCATTTGAGCTCTTCATGTCTGGTAAGCCAGCTTTAAACTTTTCCACATTTGTGCTGCTGTTTTGGCATGCATGACATGATTGATTTGGTGGTCATCTATATTTGTCAATATGAGTGTTTGAGCAATTAGGTCTTCTTCTTCTCATGCCATTATCTCAGCTTCACTAATGGGGTTGTTTTCTGTTAACTCTGGTTTTGGGCAAGTGCCCTCAGCATACTTAAAGACTTTGTGTAGGCATAGGAATTTCAAATTTTCCATGCATGCCAATTATTGTCTTTAAGTGTATTTACTTTGTAGCATGAGATTGCACCTAGGTTCCTGTCCCATTTTTATTTGTGGCTGTGGTGTTATCTATGATGAGGTCATCTAGTGATGGTGATGGTGACATTTCCACATGATGATTATGGAAGTTAGGTAAGGTCAATAGTGAGCTTGTTTTCTTGATTATAGCACAAGAGCAGGGCTCGTAACCTGTTGGATATGAGCTCACATAGTACAAGTTATGAGGAAGATATTATATATTTCTGTGCCCTCTGTACTCGGGCTTATATACTACTTGTACATATTGTACTAGAATAATCTACAATTATTGACTAGTATTGTGACTAATTGATTTCCTTCTCGGGACTTATGGTACCAACTCTATGATACCAACAGATATCAATCATAGTACAACATCAACTGAAGTCCTTACGGACCTATGCTACAGATCAACATTCCTTTCACAGTTCTCCCACAGGTGGGAGGATGGTAAACCTCTTTTTCAGACAGTTCAGAATATTTCTGTCTATAACCTCAAGTCATCCACCCCTAACATCAAGCTAAAGATGTTCTGCACCATTATCCATTCTTTTGGATTCAAGTGGTTGTGGTCAGACACTTGTTGCATTGACAAAAAGGATAATGTTGTGTTGCAAGAATCACTGGTTGCCATGTTCACTTTGTATCATGGCTCGTCCCTCATGCTTGTCTACCTTCATGAAGTCTGTTCACACTCCCAGCAACCTGGCAACCTCCAGAGAAGTGTCTGGAACACTTGTGTATGGACATACCAAGAATATGTTGCAGCTGAGACTGTCTAATTCTACACTAAGGACTGGAAACCATATCTCTGTCTCAAAATGTCCAACCACAAGGAGTCTCATGCTATTGTTTCAGAGATGGAGCAGGCATTGGGCATATCTGCAGAAAAACTGGCTCTACTTCAACCAGGCTTGGAGAGGGTTCACGAAAAGCTGTATATAGCTTCTATGTGCCAAACAACGCTTGTGGAGGACATTGCATACTCATTGCTTGGCATCTTCAATGCTTTGATCCCAGTCATATATGGTGAGGGAAATCATGCTCTTGGTCATCTCCTTGAGTATGTTCTGACAGGTTCCAGCAACGTTACTATTCTTGCTTGGACTGGCCATGCAGGGCAGTATAATAGCTGCCTACCAAAAGACCTTACGGTCTACAACCAAGTCATTCTGGCACATGTTCCACAACCCATCGAGACAGATGAGATAGACAGGATTGTCACAGCATTGTGCTCCTTGCTTGACATCTCCCAAGCCATTAAGCTATACAAGCAACTCAGCAGACTTCCCTTACCATCTGTTGCTCACTCTTGACTGCAACTCGCTGGCATCAGTTTTCCCATCACTGAACTCCCCCATGTAGAATCAGTGGTCAATTCCGACATCCATGTATATTGTGCAACGACCGCTGCATTCAGAGATATTGAGATTAGGACCATGGACAACCTCTCCAGCATTGAGGATTTTATTCTGATTCATCCATGGATCAGTCCCCTTCTCAAGCAAGATTTCTCATGCTGTGCTATTGGGTTGGATGATACCATGCGTGCACTGCACCTCATCACACATCTCAGGCAACCATTTGGTGCATTGCTGCAGATTGCCTAATTATGGTGCAGGTTGGTGAGGAGACATCGTTGACTGAGCTGATAGATGACATCCGTATGGTCAACATACAGTAGAGGTTGCTCGCCAGCTTCATGACTTCATCCTTCATGCCACACCACTATATACCCTAGATTAGTAACATTCACCCTTGTTATAACCCCAATCATATTTGTTCTGTAGAGTTTCACTGCAACATGACTGGGAAATGGCCATTCTCCAAATGCTGGTACAGATAACTTGTTAGCCAATGATGGGTATGCAAGTTCAGTCAACTAAGACTATGGTGTATACATGCAGAGTACTGTCACATCAATGGGGACTGATGAGGTGCATGAAATAGCATATAGCTGGCATTGTTCAACTAGGTAACGGAGAATCCATTGAAGTCAACTATTGGAACAGCATATATTCAGTCATATTGGTTGTTGAGAAGCATGTCACAAGCGATGACGAGGACAGGAAGACTTGACATTGACAGGTAGAGAATAGCTGGGAGATGGGATGTCTCGCCAATAGGCATGAGGGGTATCAGAACTAGCCATGTCTGAATGGGCTAGAAAATTGGTATGGTGTGGAATATGGAGAGAGACTCATGACTTCATTGAAGGCCAGAGACCAATATGATGACAATGATACCAACCTGCTGTGAAGCCTGTGACCATCATCAGTCAATCAACTTCAAGGACAGGACCAGAGAGATATGATGAACAGGTGCTAGACACGTCAGAGTGAAGTGACACTCATGAAGTCTTCACTCCTGGCACCCCCTGGCACCTAATTTCCTTGGCCCCTGAGTCTTCACAACCACTATGTATGCCTTGGACTTTTTGGCCACCTAGATGGACAAACACATGGTTCACGATGACATCATGAGCTTCGCTGCTACAAGCCCTCATGCAGTGACAGTTACATGCCAAATAACTGCTGCTATGATCCCCCCTACATATGTTTAATCACTGCCAGAAACGGAAAAGAGGAAGAGGTCATTACCCACCATCTTTGCCACCACCATGGTCCCTATGATCCTGATGGGGAGAGAGGGTATGCAACCAATTGGGAATGTGTGGGTATGACCAATGATGGCGGGATTGGTACACACCTAGTGATAACAACAAGAGGTCACCAGGACAACTGAGATTGGTGGATGTGGTTCCCACTCTCGCCACTGCCACCACCATCAAGGATGGATATGATAGGAGGTGTAGGACCAGGCTGTTTGCTGAGCGCACAATTGACAGATCCATATCTGCCACCTAGGGGCAACAATAGAGCATATCTACTGCTGAGAGACTTTGACCATGGTCAGTATGGTGATCCCACCTTAGACAATCGCGGACACAGACATGGGCCCCCTTCCAGCATTGTCGCATGTAAGGAATAAGAGCCCAAGTCTGCCCTGTCGTGCACTGGGTCTTGCAGACAACCTGTGTCCACCCATGAAACACATGCGAGAAGACAGTGGTGCAGGCTACCAGGGTGTTGGTCTCAGTGTTGGGGATAGTGCATATTTGCCTCTGTAACACGGCGTGGGAGTGGATGTTGGTGTTGGGGGTGGGGGTGGAGGGGAGTATGCACCTGGCCCACCACCATCATCTGCAGCAACAATGATGATGACAGGGATGGGCTCTGTTAGCGGGACTGTTTCCACATAGTCGATAGGGATGTGTACACTGCCCAAGCCTGTGTTGGCGCCACTGCTGAACAGTGGGGAAGGAAGTGGGTTTTATGAATGGGATCAGTGTGAACATGAGCGAGAACGAGAGAGAGATAGGGACAGGGAGTATGTGCGCAGCGAGTGTGGAATGGGGTATGACTGGAATGACGGAGTCCACCCATGTTGGGGTCACGTATTGGTGGTGGGGGAGGCAGGAATGGGAGTGGCATGGAAGGGGATAGGTGCGATGATCGGCAGTATGTGCCACCGCCACTTCCACATATGAGTTGAGATGGGTGATCTTCTGGACTAGCTGTTGTTTGCTTTCCCTTTGCCTGTTTGCTGATTGATTGCATTTATGTGTGTTGCTTTTTGTTTGCTATCATGTTGCAACATTGTCAAATCTATTAGGCTGGTTGCTTCAAGTGTACATTGTCATCCCACAGCATGTACTAATGGACAGGACCATAAACAAGTACTTTACCCCCTGCAGGTGACCATACTACCTAGGTGGTAGTCCCACTAGCTGAATGAATGTGATGGCCATCTCACCAATCCAAAAGACCAAACCTGTTGGGACTGCCACAGCATGAGTCTTCCCATTGGATGCCGGGTGTTCCATCCAAATATCAATATCGGCTTGAACATGCCATCAGATTCAGACGGCTCTCTCTGAGCTAGCCATCTCACTGTGTGGGGCCAATCAAAGAGGGTGGCTACAAGTCACTTCACGTAATGTCCTTGAGCTAAATGGCATGACCTCGCCATTGCAGGCCCTGTTCCTTGCTCCACCAAAGAAAGTGGGTCAGAAATAACAAGGTGAATAAGAATAGGGCTACTGATGTGTCACATGCGTCATGAATGAAAGGGTTTGACAATGAGGCTTGGATATCAGGAAGTGTAACAAACTCACTATTCCTAGCAGGTACTGCTATTGAGGGCTCGTAGGTCAGCATCACATTGGAAACCAGAAAAAGCCTGGGTCAAGGGTGAGTGAGTGGCCAGAGCACGAAGTAATGCCCTGGAAAGATTGGATTGGATAGGAAGACACGTGTATGGCAGGCTACTAAATAGCACATTGGAGTGAATGACTGCACATCCCTCCCTCCATCGAGCCAGCCAAGCATGCCTGCCAACTCACGTCGGAGGCGAGCAAGTGGTAAGCACTACAGGACAATTGAAACAGCGGATGCTGATAAGAACAAGAGCAGACTTGGAAGGAGAACAAACCTTCTTCTGGTCACACTGGCAAAGCAACGATGACACAAGGTAGTGGAAGCATGACAGGTAAAATGCAATACTGATGGCAACCCAAGGATCTACTAGAAACGATTCCTCCACCGGTGTCATTCACTGAAAGGAAGTAAAACCAATCGAAATCAACAGCAGAAATAAAATAAACTCAGTCACATTTCTCACTGATGGGAAGTACATCATGAGTGGCAGTCAGGTGGAAAAGATTCAACATTGGCAGGTGAAAGATGGCAGAAAAATGGGGAGGTCAATAGATGCAGAGAGTACTGTTGTCAGCATCACATGGGATGGAAAGCAGGTCATGTGTGGGATGAAGATGTTGAAAAGGGAGGAATGCTCATCTAACACTTACTTGGTAGAGGTGTTGTAGAGTTGCTAAACCACATGTATGATTGTTGTAAGAACAAGAGTAGTTATTCAAACTCAGCACTTGAGTTTGTTTATATAAGGTACATCATGTGACCGTAGTCACATGTCTATGTACTATGCTACATATTAATATGTGAAGTGCAGCTACACTAGTGCACATTCAACACTCCCCCATGTTTTGTACACGGTGTGGAATAAACATAGATGAAATATAAAAAGAATGTGACTTACGAGGATGGACAGTCATAGAAGACTAAGCCAAGTTGCGACCAGAACTTCTCAAACTTGACACGACCTAAATTCTTTGTAAGAATGTCAGCCAGATTCTCAGATCCTTTGATGTAGAACACCTCTACCAATTTCTCCTTGACAAATTCTCAGAGGGAGTGCCATTTAATGTTGATATGTTTCAACTGCACTTCCATTACCAGATTAGATGCCATAAAGATGGATCCTTGGTTATCACCACATAGTGGGATAGGGTTCAAGTCATAGCCAAGCTCCTTAAACAAGGAGGAGAGCCACACCAACTGACGGCTACAATCAGAGAGAGAGATGTACTCAGCTTCCATAGAGGAGTGAGCAACTTAATCTTGTTGGCAGGTCTTCCAACAGAATGAAGCATTAGCTAGCTTCACGACCCAGCCACTCTGAGAGCATCTAGTATTGGGATCTAATCCCCAGTCTGAGTCCATATGGGCAATTAAGCCAGCACCCGAGGCTTCATTGTAGACAAGGGAATAATTCTGCATTCCATTTAAGTACTTGCAGATATATAGAGCCTTGTTGAGGTGCTCTTTGGATGGATTGGTGCTTTGCCTTGCCATAGCTATAACAGTATAGGCAATATCTGGATGTGTACCTAGGATAAGGTACAAAAGGGAACCAATCACCATTTGGTAATGGGATCGCAGTTCAGGGTCTACCTGATCCATGTTAGAGAGAGGGTAATAACCCTCAGGCAGTGGTGTGGGGATGGCCTTGGCATTGATCATTCCACAGCGCTCAATGACTTTAAGGAGGTAGTCGCTCTGATCAATCATGATTGAGCATCCTTGCCATTGGATGCACATGTGTAGGAATTCCTTTGCTGTGCCTAAATCCCTGCATTCCCACTTTTTCATGAATAGCCCCTTTATCTCATTGACAATGGACTTGTTGGGGCCACAGAACATGGCATCATCAACGTAGACAACAGCAACAACCATGAAGGTGTGCTTCTTCCGATAAAGGAAGAGTCCAGCATCTGACTTCAGACATTCGAAGCCGAGTTCTTTCATGGACTCATTAAGAGTCTCCCACCAGGCCAGCCTGGCTTGTTTAAGGCCATACAGGGCATACTTTAAGCAGAGGACTTTGCCCTCTTGCCCTAGAGCTGAGAAACCTTGAGGTTGTCTCATGAAGATCTTGGCGTCCAGCTTTCCGTAAAGGTAAGCGGACTGAACATCGAGTGCCTTGATGTGCCAATTCTCTAAGGTGGCAAGCGCTAGCATCAGCCGCACAGTCTCAAACCTGACAACAGGTGAGAATATTTGGTCGAAATCTACTTCCTCAACCTGGGAGAAGCCTTTTGCAACTAGACATGCACATTTATGACCATCTTGTTTAACATTGAATACCCAGTGGTTGTCTATAACCTTCTGCCCTTTGGGTGGGTCTATGAGTTCATAAACTTTCCATTCACAAAGCATATCAAGCTCATGTCGACATGCAGCTTTCCATTCCTCCTGAGCTGCAGCAGGTAGCTTAGAGATGTCCTTATAAGTCCACTCTCTTACTGGCTTTGACTCTGCAGAAGTCGTGCCATAATGTAATGCTTTGGACATCAGGTGCGTCATCAATTCAGCTCCCCCTTCACAGCATAGCCGGTCAACATCTGCCTCAAAATCAGCAGAAGACAAAGGTTGTGGGGCGATTGGTGCACCAGGTGTGTTGGGAAGATTGCCCAGCATCTGATGCTCAGGCTCTACAGGACGTGACAAAGGTCCTGGTTCACCAACAATATCACACCACCAGGATGGGCGATTGGCATCACGTTCCTGCTCCACAGGGTGTCAATCATCACCATACATGTTGTCAGGCTGTACTGGCACACAACATTGCCTTTGGGAGTGTCTGGGAGCAGGTGGAACTGCGGGAGGGCCAATGGGTGGAGGCCTAGGAGGTGTCACTGGTGGTTTAGGTGGTTGAGGAATGGGGACTGGAGGAACAGGGGCTTGTGAGGAAGATAGACTGGAGAGGTCGTCTGGAGGTGGAAGAGGTGGAAAGTCCATGTTGGAGACCTTATCCGTCTTCTCCAGTGGTGCTAGCTGGTCTTTTTGTGCAATGGGGAGTTTCTGGCCAGCAGAACATTTCGGGAATCAATGTTCCTTGAAAATAGCGTGTGCAAAAGTAAAGACAGTGTTGGTTGGATGCATAAAAATGTAATTTACATTCATGCCAGGTGCAACCCCTATGTGGATCATCAGCTCAGCCTTAGGGGTGAGCTTATTATCACGAGTTTCTGGTGGGATGTGCACATAGGCGGCACAGCCCCAAACTCAGAGATAGCTAACATCCAGCATATGGCCGTGTAGCATCTCAAATGGCATCTTGCCATTGAGTTGAGCCATTGGTGTACGGTTGTACACATGGGTTGCATGGACAAAGGAAAATTCCCACCAACTGTCAGGGGTGCAGGCATCATGCCACATCAACTCTGACTTGTCTGAGAGTGTTCTCATTAGCTTTTTAGCTCTTCCATTCTGCATAGGGGTATGGGGTGTGGATTGGTAAATCGCAATCCCCTGCTCCTTGAGCATCATATTGAATGCTTGGGATTTGTACTCTCCCCCAGCATTGGACATCCATCCTTGTACCTTAGCCTCAAACTGCGTTGAGACAAGCTTTAAGAAGTGCCAAGTTGCTACCAAGGCATTATTCTTTTGTCTGATAGCTACAGTCCATGTGAATGACAAGTAGTTATCGAGGAAAGTGATAATGTACTGATAGTGTCTGTAAGACTCCTTTGGGAAGGATTTCAGATCTGAGTGGATCAGCTCGAATGCACATTTAGCACGACGCTCAGTAGGAGGGAAACTCCTGTTAGGCATCTTGCCTTTGATACAACCAGGGCATACTGGTTCTTTGGATGGGACTGAAATGTCAGGGAAGCCTTTTGTGTGCTTTTTAGCCTGACAGAGCACATCTTTAGAGGGATGGCCAAACCTCTTATGTATAATGTCAAATGAAATAAATTGTGTAATAGCGCTTTTATGATTGTGGAGGAGAAGGCCTTGGAGTGTATACAATGTATGAGAGATGTGTCCAGCCTCAAAGGGGGCGAGCAATTTCCCATCTCCAAATAGCATATTGAGCTTGGAGCCTGTACCTTCAACATGAGCACCATTCTGAAGCAGCTTGCCCATTGAGACAAGGTGCACGCCAGAATTAGGAATATACCCAACATTATTTAATGACAGGATTCTTAATTCCTGGTTCTCATCCTCCCAGCACACTAGAACTCATCCAAGTGCTTCTACATATATTACATGCATGGCGGTGGAAATGGGTATCCACGCATCACCTTTCAGCTGCATGTATTCGACAAAGTCCTCCAAAAATGGAGTATAGTGCATTGAAGCACCAGAGTCTAAGATCCAAATGTTATTGGACTTAGAGTGTCCACATTTACATGGACTTTTGCCTTGCTTACACTGTCAGCAGGCTTTTTGGCCTTGTTTTCCAACTGCCTTACATGCACACTCTACTGGTAGGGAAGCACAAGATATATTATGTGCTACTACAGGAAGTGCAGTAACTACATCTACATTACTACACAAGGGCAGTGAATCACAAACTAGAAATTCAAGCAAAACATCATCAGCCTCGGACCACATAGGTGCAGGAGAAAATACGTATGACATTGTAAAATCTTGGTTGGGTATAATGGGCCTGAACTCCCCCAAGCCAGCTGCATCAGCCAGCTTCACGTCCACATCACTGCCATAAATGTCGACGATATCATTAACATCCCAAGAGGTGGTGGAAGGTGTGGAGATGTCCTTTTTCTTGGAGTGCTGCATGCACTTGCACTTCCACAAGGGCTGTTCTTCCTTGTCTGAATCTGGTTTCTGCGCCATGAAATCCATGAGTGCAGTAGTAGTCGTTATTTCCTCTAGCTGGGATTTCCAGCAAGGAGATGTGGAGAGGAGGACGAGGGGTTTGACCATTTGGGTCAAGAACATGCCGGCAGTGATGGTGGCATCGATGGTGTGGATGCGCTCCATTGAAGCTTGGATGCCAAGTCATTTGGCAAGGGTGAATGCTTGTTGGATCTGAAGATCCATGGGAGGGCCATAGGAACCCTGGTATGATTGCGCACTTTGGTGTGCAGTGAGGCAAGGGTCCAGGAATGAGGAAGGACCTGAGGTATGGACGACGGGGGGGGTGATGGCAATGGAAGCAACCTCCATGGCTGCATTGGCTTGGGCCTTACCCTTGCCCTTTCCACAGTGCAACTTTTTCTTTGGCTTCTCATCTTTTTTATCGGACATAGAAGCCACATATTTCTGCTGCTGCTGCTGCTGGAAGGTGGGCTTGGTGCCCTTTGCCTTCACAGCAGAGATCTTGTTGGCCTGGTGGCCATTTCCTTTGCCCTTCGTCAGGGCACACTGCTCGAAGGCGAGAATGACCACCTCATGAATTTTAAGAGGGGTCAGAGTCTTGGACTTCCCATTCTTGTCTTTGAGGGATGAGAGGAGCTGCACTGTTGTCTCATACTGAGATGGGAGTTTGGCCAGCATGAGCATGGCCTGCACTTTCATGCTAAGAGAGTAATCTGCCTCAGAGAGGTGGATGAAGAGGGTCTTGATCTTCAAGAGAGCAGGACCAGGGTGAGAGGAGCCAGGGATGACACAATCTAAAAGCTTCCTAAAGAGGGAGTATGCAGACTCAATGAAGGCCTTGTCGAACTCCACCTTGAGCTTGCCAAGGAGGTCATCAGCATCATCTTCATCGAACTTCTGATGAAGACTGTCCATCATGTAGAGATGGATAGTTCCTACAATGGTGTCATTGGCGCAGTGCCACGCCATATAGAAGTTGTGGTCATCAATGCTCAACTCCACAGTGAGAGCATCAGGGGCAGGAACGGCAACCACCCAGTATAATCCAGTGGACTTCAGGTAGGCATCCATGACTGGCCATCAAGAGCACCAGTTGGAGCCGTTGAAGATGGGGATCAAGACAGTCTTGGGTGCGATGGAAGTAGACATTGTAGATCTGCTCATTGCATCAGTAAGAGTATGAGCAATGGCGAATCAAACCAGCATAGGTTCACCCTACTCCTGGTGCCAATCAAGCTATGTGCTGAGAAGCAACAACAGCGATCTGGTACCAGCATAGTGTGAGGTAAAGTGGTGACACCTTTTGCACAATCAGCTTTCAGGTGCATTTCTGCACACTGTTCACTAAGGCATCTGGCAATCACTACTCTTGATGTGCAACAGCTAGGAACTGCATTGGTGTGTGTGCATTTCTGCACAGCGCGACCACTGCATTCACCAGTGTGCATCATTGGGGCTCATAACCTGTTGAAATACTAGGGAATGCTCATCTAACACTTACTTGGTAGAGGTGTTGTAAAGTTGCTAAACCGCACATATGATTGTTGTAAGAACAAGAGTGTTATTCAAACTCAGCACTTGAGTTTGATTATATACAATACATCATGTGACCATAGTCATGTGTTCGTAACTATACTATGTATTATAATGTGAAGTGCAGCTACACTAGTGCACATTCAACACTCGGAGCATTCAACAGGCTTTGACTGGGAGGCCTGGATATTCCAAGACATGAGGGAAAGCATCTGCTTGCCAATGGTGTGAGGGTCTGCTGGGCAAGAAGAAGGCCACTGGGTGATTGGGTCATGTGGGTCGTGCAAAGGTATGGCTGCCCAGTAACACCTGGCGTGGTCGAAGGCAGAAAGAGCACGGCCGAGTCTGTCTCTGCTGAGGAACATGGATGATTGGGGGTTGATATCTCGCACAGCAACTGGGCTGTGCCAGGCCCGGGCCCGGGCAGTTCGGTCGGGTCAAGTCGGATTGAATGCATCCGGTCATGCATGATGCGATGCGGGTGACTCGTTCGCTTCAAACCACAGTTCCGGCTGCAGTAGCTAATTAGGCCCTATCCACGTACACGCCCGATGGTAAAAAGTATCGGCCAGATATTTAGGCCCTGTCCACGTGCCTCAACTGTAGCTTCGGTTAGCTCATAACTATGCTTAGGACCTGATCACATGACGGGCCACCGTTGATGTGCCGAGATCACCCGGAAGCTTCCGAAATCGCATCGCATACCTCCACCTTGCCTTTGGCAAGCCATCCTCCAGACCAGCAATGTGTTGGAATTTGTTGGTTACCCACGCTTTTAGTCTTACATAAGCTAATAGTTACATCAGACTAGTAGCTACCTTAGGATGCTTAGTGACTATAAGTATCCTGCAGTCTAACAGGTTATGAGCCCCGCCCGTGCTCAGTAAACGAAGTAGTTCACTCACCAGGACTCGAACCCAGGGCCCGAGAAGAAAATGCCTTACTCAATCGAACTCAACGACGGCACGGAAATCCGTGTACCAGACCTAGCGGCGAATGGACAGAACTAGACGGCATAGCGCGGGAAGATTGAATTCATTGTCAAAGAGGCCGGACTGCAATGCTACCTCGACGGTACTGTTACGGACCCGGACCCGCAGCTCGGAGCCTTCACGGAGGCTATTATTGTCTCCAGTATTCCCGACTCACTTTTCAGCCGCATGCTTCACCTCGAATCTGCTTAAGAACATTTCAGTTACCTTATTAAGCGATTTGGACGGTCTACGACGACGACAGGACCAACGGTACACTACGGAGCGCCGCGCGTGGCTGCGCAAGAGCCGAAAGCGGCTAATGGCAGGCCAAGAACTGGGATAGAGAGTCATAGGAGGTGTCGCAAGTCGAAACGCGACACCGAAAACCTCCAAGAGGTCGAGCCGAAGGGTTGGAAGGGTAGGGACGACGAAGGCGAGGACACGGAAATCCGTCGCACCACGGTCATGCCCCAGGAACCCGAAACGGCGAGCCAACAGGACGACGAAGCAATTGCTGACGTCGCGGACTCATACGCGAAATGCGCCGAGCCTACAAAGCCAGTAGGCGCACCAGAAGACCTGACAGACAAGCCGCTCGAGTTGGGAGCTGGCGGAAGAGTCGACGAAGCCGACGAGAGGGTCACAAAGGCGGAAAGCCAGGACCAGGTCGAGGCCGAAGAAGTCGAAGAAACGGGTGACAAGTCGAGGACCAAGGATGCCATACGGACGCCGGACGAGCCGCAGCGCGGAGAGGGCCGAGGAGTCGCCATGAGCGACATGGAGGCAGCAGGTACCTGCGACGAGATCGAAAGTGAAGAAAATGACGACGAACCAGACGGAGCAATCAAGACTGTCACAAGACCCTGCAGACGCGCCGGGTGACGATGAACGTCATCCAGACGAGCCCACAGAGCCCCCTGACAAGCCAGCGGACTTGTGCAAAGGAGCGGGCGAGGCGAGGGCTGAGTCAACGATCAGAGAGGTCGACAAGAGAGTCGACGAGACGGGCGAGAAGGGCGAGAGGGCTGTGGGCGCGAACGGACAGGATACTGGGGCCGACGAAGCCGCCAGCACG
>JBBPJY010000682.1:0-14004 GCA_038088975.1 Xerocomus cyaneibrunnescens
TTTGTTGTTCAGTAGGGGAAAGGAAGTAGAGCTTTCCAATTGGAGGAGAGGTGCCTTGCTCCAGTTCAATCTGGAGGTTGAAAGGATAATGAGGTGGTAGGGTATCTGCCTTTCTTTTGCTGAAGACATCTGCGAAATCATGGTACTCTGAAGGGACTCTGGAGAGATCTATGGGTTCCTTGGAGATATTGGAGACCAAGGCAAAGTGTGCCTTGGCATCCTCAGGATTCTGAAGTTTCATGGCAAATTGGACTGAGCCTTCAATTTTGCATGCTCATGCAAATGCAGCAGCATTGAAAAAAGAGATAAGAGGGCATTGGAGTCTAGGAGTGGTAGGCAATTCTGGAAGGCACACTGGGGTTGGAGGAGAGTTGGAAGGAGTAACAGGAGGAGTGGGAGGAGGCCCCAGAGGTACAGAGGATAACATCAGGCTTGGTATTCCATCTGCAGGAGTCTGGAATGAGATGCTGCTTGTGACCCAGTCAATCAATGGATTGTAGCAGGTAAGCCAGCTGTGTCCTAAAACTAGTGAGCATAAGGAATCCAAGGAGGTGACAAAAAATGTCTTGGAGGTGGTCTCACCTGATGGAAAGGAGATGGTCAGTTCCACAGAGGAGGTAATGGAGGATGAAGAGGAGTCGTTGAAGAGACAGAATGAAATTGGAGGTATGGAGTTTGTAGGTATTTTGTATTTGTTAGCAAAAGAGGAGTCAATGAAACAGTGAGTAGAACTGGAGTCAATAAGAACAGGAACAGAGAACAGGGAGAGAGCAGGAATAGAGACAATAGGTCAAAGAGAGTTTGGATTAGAAAGAGTGGATGTGTTGAGATAAAGCTCCTTGAGAGCATGGTTGGGTTCAATGCAACTCCCAGCCCATGCAGAGTCAGAGGAGTTGCTCTCTATTTTTTTGCCTTGGAGGAGGTGGAGCCAGAGGCTGTCACTGCCAGAGTAGCAGCAGCAGAGCAGGCCTTCACAGCTCTAGAGGTGGATTTCTGGCAGTCCTTAGCAGAGTGACCTGGCAATCCACAGAAAAGACAAAGGTTATTTTTAATTTGGCACTGGCACTCCTCTGGGAGGAGTTTGCCATCCTTGCCAAGCTTAGAAGAAATAGATGGGTCCTTAGGAGGCTCATTACCTTTGTTGTCCTTTCTGAAGAAACTGGGGGTTGGAGAACTGTTGCTATTGCCTTTGGATTTGTCATCCTTGGGCTTAGGAGATGTTGATGGAGCAGATGAGTTTGAGGGTTTGGAGCTTCCAGAGTTGAAACTGGAGGCCTTGTTTGTGTGAGAGATCTCTTCCTTGTGCTCTCAGTGTCAATGATCTATCTGCTGTGCAAGGGTTCAGAGATCATGGATGCTGTCAGGCTTACCCTGGCACAACAACTTGTCCTTGATTTGGTCTAGGAGGCCATTGTAGAAACTCCAGTGGAGAGCACCAGGGCCCCAGCCTCAGACCTGAGATGCAAGGCAGTTCCATTCAACAATATACCTAGAAATTCACTGTGAGTCTTGCATTTGCAGTCACTTGAGTTGAGCTTCTGTGTCAGCTATAGGATCATGAGGCACAAAATTGGATTGTAATTTGAATAAGAAGATTTTCCAATTGTCCATCCATAGTGGACATTTCTCCAGAGGTTCATGTCTGAGAAGGTCTGGTTTAAAGTATTCTAGGGCTATGCCCTTAAGGTAAGATTGGGCGAACGTTACCTTGGTCCAGTCCATTTTGAAGGACTTCAGATTTGCTTGGAAATTGAGTTTGCATTGGACTACAAATGGACAGTTTTTTGGAGTCAAACTCGTCAAATGGATCAGGTTCTCAGACTTTGGTTTTCCAGGTTTTGAAGCTCTTCTTGCTTTGCAACACCTGCCTGGTCATGTCCTGGATCACCCCAGCTAGCTGGGTGAATGGTTCAAACACAAGCAGGATGTTGTTCCACTGCTTGAAGTCATCATGACTGAAGGGGTCATTGTCAGGGTTGGGGTCTTGCTTGTCAAAGCTGGAGAATGAATCTCCATCATCTCTGGGATCCTGTGGCAGAGGGCCACCAGGTCCAGAGTCTCCACACTCATCATTGCCCTTGGGTAGCTTCCTAAAGTGGGGTCCAACTGGGGACTCTGAGTGGTCTGGTAGGGGGGTTGATGGAGAGAGGGTGCACCAACAAGGGTGGTATCTTGAGGCAAAGTTGCCAGGCCTGGCAAACAGGCTGACAAACTCACCTGAAATTATGCAAAAACTACCAAAGGTGTTCCACAAGGCACTATCATGGAGGGTGAATGATCAGAAAGTCATAAGGACAAACCTATACAAGCTTGAGTACAAATATACTGTCAAATCAATGAGTTGACTATTGAATCTCTGGGATCTCTGTATTAACTCCAGTTGAAGGAGGATGGCAAGTACTGAGGTGAGAGGGGTTAGTGATAGGGGTGGACTGGAGGCCTGACAAAGGAAATGGGAAGGGAGAACTTAGTGAGGACGTCAGTGTAAGACTTATGGGTCACACCCTTATATAGGTCTGGGTCCTTGTATTTCAGAGATCAGACTAGAAAGATGGGGATAGGGACAGGAGGAAAGGAGGAATGATGAGGAGGAGGAAGTTTAGTTGATATTCATACTGAGGAATAGTACAGGATGTATGGAGGTTTATATATAGAGAATGTAAGGTGAAACATGGTAGGCAAGGAGATGAAACATATAAGTGTCAAAGAGAAAGGAGCACATGATGCAATCAGAAAGCAGTGTAACATATGGAAGTGATACAATGGCAACTGACTCTGCATGGCACCTGTCAAATGCAAGGGATGACAAGTCCTGACATGCCTGAAATGATATAGGGGTGCTCCAATGACAAGTGACAGAACTCTGAGATGCAGGGCAGAGGAGCGGACAAGGATATGGATGTAGTGAGGGCAGAGATGGCTGGAGATTGTTTGGATGGGGTGATGTAGGGGTCAAAGGATGGATATGACACCTGGTGCAACTCCAATATGGATCATAAGCTTAGCTTTAGGGGTGAGCTTATTGTCATGAGTTTTAGAAGGGATGTGCACATATGTGACACAGCTCCAAACTCAGAGATAGCTAACATCTGGTAGTTTACTGTATAGCATCTCAAATGGTGTTTTGCCATTGAGTTGAGCCATAGTTGTATGGTTGTACACATGGGTAGCATGGGCAAAGGAAAATTCCCACCAACTATCAGGGGTGCAGGCATCATGCCACATTGACTCTGACTTGTCTGAAAGAGTTCTCATGAGCCTTTTGGCTCTTCTGTTTTGCATAGGTGTGTGGTATGCAGATTGATTGATTACAATCCCCTGCTCCTTGAGCATTGTATTGAATGCTTGGGATTTATACTCTCCTCCAGCATCAGACATTCATCCTTGTACCTTAGCCTTGAATTGCATTGAGACAAGCTTTAAAAAGTGCCAAGTTGCAGTCAAGGCATCATTCTTCTGTTTAATAGCTACAGTCCATGCAAATGATGTGAAGTCATCAAGGAAAGTAATAATATACCAATAGTGTCTATAAGACTCCTTCAGGAAGGATTTTAGATCTGAGTGAATCAGCTCAAAAGCACATTTGGTGTGATGCTTGGTAGGAGGGAAACTCCTGTTAGGCATCTTTCCTTTGATATATCCAGGGCATACTGGATCTTTGGATGGGACCAAAATGTCAGGGAAGCCTTTGGTATGCTTCTTAGCCTGATGTAGCACATCTCTAGAGAGATGGCCAAACCTTTTATGAATGATGTTGAAACTAATAAAATGTGTAATGGTGCTTTTATGGTCATGAAGGGGTAGGCCTTGGAGTGTATATAATGTATGAGAGATGTGTCCAGCCTCAAAAGGGGCAAGTAGTCTTCCATTTTCAAATAACATATTAAGTTTGGAGCCTGTTCCTTCAACATGGGCACCATTCTGAAGTAGCTTGCCCATTGAGACAAGGCATACACTAGAGTTTGGAATGTACCCAACGTCATTTAATGACAGGATTTTTAATTCCTTATTATTATTCTCCCAGCACACAAGCACTCGTCCAAGGGCTTTCACATATATAGTATGAGCTGTGGTGGACACAGGAATGTATTCATCACCTTTCAGCTTTGTATGTTCAACAAAGTCCTCCAAGAATGGAGTGTAGTCCATTGAAGCACCAGAGTCTAAGATCCAGATATTGTTGTCCTTAGAGTGCCCACATTTACATGGGCCTTTGCCTTGTTTGCATTGCTGTTGGGCTTTATGCCCTGTCTTTCCTACTGCCTTACATGCACACTCAGACTGTTGTGCAGCACAAGATATATTATGTGCTACAACAGGAAGTGCAGTATGTACATCTATGATACTACATGAGGGCGGGGGATCATGAACTAGAAGTTTAAGCAAAGTGTTGTCAGCCTTGGACCATGTAGATGTAGAAGGAAATACATACAACATTGTGAAATTGTCAGGTAAAATGGGCCCTGGCTCTCCCAAGCCTGCAGCATCAGCTAATTCAGTGTTCAGGTCACTGCCATAGATGTCAATAATGTCATCAGTGTCCCAAGAGGTGGCAGGAGGAGCTGAAATCTCCTTCTTCTTGGAGTGGCACATGTGCTTGTGTTTCCAAGCCAGCTGTTCTTCTTCCTCCAAGTCTAGTTCCTGTGCCATGAAGTCTATGAGCACAGTGGTTGTGGTGAGCTCCTTGAGCTGGGACTTCCAGGAAGGAGATGTGGAGGGGAGGACAAGGGGTTCAACTGTCTGAGTTGAAAATGTGCCAGCAGTGACAGCAGCATTAATGGTGTGGATATGCTCCATCAAAGCTTGGATGCCAAGGTGCTCAGTGAGGGTGAAAGCCTGCTAGATCCAAAGATCTGCAGGAGGGCTGTAGAAACCCTGATAGAGCTGTGCACTTTGGTGTGCAGTGAGGTGAGGGTTGGGGAATGAGGAGGGACCTGATGTATGAACAATGGGGGGGGTGATGGCAACAGAGGTGACTTCAACTGCCATGTTGGCTTGGGCCTTACCCTTGCCCTTTCTGCAGCATGACTTCTTCTTGGGTTTCTCCTCCTTTTTATTGGAGGAGCCTGAAGACTTCTGCTGCTGCTGCTGGAAAGTGAGCATGGTGCCCTTCACCTTCATGGCAGAGATCTTGTTTGCCTGCTGGGCAGGCTGCTTACCCTTGGAGAGGGAGTGCTGCTTCCATGCGAGAACAGCAGTGGTATGGATTTCTGCAACAGTTGGGTCCTTCAGCTTGCCAGCTGTGTCCTTTTGTTGTGTGATCATGTGGGCCACCATTTCCATGGTGGGTGGGAGTTTGAAGAGCATGATCATTGCCTAGATCTTATCAGGAAAAGTATAGCTGGCATCTTTCAGCCAGGCAAAACAGTTTTCAGCCTTGTTCAGGGTGGGAGTGGAGTGAGAGGATGAAGGTATGGAAACATCTAAAAGTTCTCAAAAGAGCAAGTACATGCCTGAGATGAATGCAACATCAAACTTCTTCTTGAGCATGGTGATGAGGACCTTGGCATCATCTTGATTGAAGCAGTGTTAAAGAGCCTTGGTCATGGCCAGCTGAATGTTGCTGACAATGGTGTCATTGGCCTTCTTTCACATAACCCAAAACTGAACTTCCTCCAACTTGGAGGAGGAAATATGGAGGCCAGGGGCAGTTGTGAGATCCAAGACCCAGGCAGAGCCAGTTGCTTTCATGAAGGCTTCCATGAGGGGCCACCAGGAGCACCAGTTCATGCTGTTGAAGGTAGGGACCTTGAAATATTTGAGGACAGTAGACATTTCTATGCAAAGCATCAGCAAAGCTGCAAGCAGTGGTGAAACATACTGGCATAGTCTTCCCATACTCCTGATGTTGATCAAGTTGCATGCTTAAAGCAACAGCAACAATCTGACACCAGTGAGTGCAGGCTGGCAGTGATGCCTTCTATGCAATCAGCTTTCAGGTGCATTGCTGCACACCATCCACTAAGGTGTTTGGCAGTCACAGCTCACAATGAGCAACAGCATGTGTAGCTTTGCAGTGCATGATGCATGTGTTATCAGGGCTCATAACCTGTTGAAACATAGTGGAATGCTCATCTAACACTTACTTGCTAGTAGTGTTGTAGAGGTTGCTAGTTGCACATTATGGTTCTGGTTCAAGAGTATTATTCAAACTCAGCACTTGAGCTTGACTTATATAATGTACATCATGTGACCTTAGTCATGTGTACTCTACATATACTACAATTAGTATGTGAAGTGCAACTACACTAGTGCATATTCAACATTGCTGCCATGCACCATAATCATTGTTGCACACCTTTTGTTTCCCCTTGCTCTCCCACTCTCTCTGCTGACATGCCTCCTCTGCTTTCCACACCCACTCTGACTCCACCCTCACTTGCTCCTCCCACTCCTGGCACTGCTGCTCTTCAGCCTTGCACTGCTTGCTCTTGCTCCTGTTGTTGCTCTAGCCACCAGAGTTGTGCCCAGAGCTGGGCCTCCTGCACCTCAAAAGTTAGAACCAGGCTTGGGAACCTGCTGCTGTTGCTGTTGCTGGACATGGTGGTGGTGGTTTGAGTTGTGTTTGTAACTCCAATGACAGTCCATCCTCCTTTTACTCTGATGCAGCAAAATTTGGACTTCACCTGGTAAGCAACCCCACCCTATTTGCCTGGTCCACCCTCTCCACAGGGGCTTGACCACCTTCTCAAATTGGCTTTGGACCAGACTTACCACTTACCAGTGCCTCAAGGGCTTGGCCTTAATGGGGGGGCACTGTCATATCCATCCTCCAACCCCTACATCACCCCCTCCAAACCATCTCTGGCCATCTCCACCCTCACTATATCCATATCCTTGTTCACTCCTCTGCCCTGCATCTTGGAGTTCTGTCACTTGTCATTGGAGCACCCCTATCTCATTTCAGGCATATCAGGACTTGTCATCCCTCACATTTGACAGGTGCCATGCAGAGTCAGTTGCCATTGTATCACTTCCATATGTTCCCCTGCTTGCTGATCACACCATGTGCTCCTTTCTCTTTGACACTTACATGTTTCATCTCCTCACCTACCATGTTTCACCTTACATTCTCTGTATATAAACCTCCATATGTTCTGTACTATTCCTCAGTACAAATATCGACTAAATTCCCCCCTCCTCATCATTCCTTCTTCCCTCCTGTTCCTATCTTCATCCTTCTAGTCTGATCTTCAAAATATGAGGACCCAGACCTATACAAGGGCATGACACATAACTCCTATGCTGATGCCCTCACTATGTTCTCCCTTTCCACTTCCTCTGTCAGACCTCCAGTCCACCCCCATCACTAACCCCTTCCACCTCAGTACTTGCCATCCCCCTCCAATCAGAGTTGGCATGAAGATCCTGGAGATTTGATAGTTGACCCATTAATTTGACACTTTCTGATCATGTACCCTTCACAATAGTGCCTTGTAAAACACCTTTGGTAGTTCCTGCACAATTTCAGGTGAGTTTGTCAGCCTGTCCACCAGGCCTGGCAACTCTACCTCAGAATACCACCCTCATTGGGGCACTCTCTCTATTGACCCCCCTATCAGACTGCTTAGAGTCCCCAGTTGGACCCCACTTTAGGGAGCTACCTGAGGGTGATAATGAGCATGGGGGCTACAGACCTGGTGGCCCTCCACCATGGGATCCTAGAGATAATGGAGATTCATCCTCCAGCTCCAATGAGCAAGACCCTGACTCCAACAATGACCCCTTCAGTTGTGATGACTTTGAGCAGCAGAACAACATCCCACTTGCATTTGAACCATTCACCCAGCTAGCTGGGATGATCTGGGACATGACCAGGCAGGCATTGTGAAGTAAAAAGAGCTCCAAAACCTGGAAAACCAAAGTCCAAGAACCTGATCCATTCAACAGGTTTGACCCCAAGAAACTACATCCATTTGTAGTCCAATGCAAACTCAATTTCCAAGCAAATCTGAAGTTCTTCAAGATGGACTGGACTAAGATGACATTTGCCCAATCTTATCTTAAGGGCATAGCCCTAGATTATTTGAACCAGTGACCTGCATGAAATCAATTCCATGCTGGATCATGGCAAAAACCCTGATTATCTCAAGAACCAGAAAGCCAATTGACCTGCCAACTGCTGGAAATTCAGTTTACCATAGCCCCTATGTACCTAAATATTTTCATGAATTTTGCTTATTATCCTACCAAGATATGAATATTTTCCCTTTCCATATCATAACCTACACTATTAGTATACCTTTATTAGTATCTCTTGTAATGGCTTAAGTTTGTATAGGACATAAGCCCACCCAGATCATGTGACCTGGTACAGCCACTCCATACATGACATGAAGCCAATCAGATTCTTTGATTCTTTGGCACAGCATGCATAGCTTCTGCTAGGGAAAATATGGTTTGATTGCTAGAAATAAAGTTGGAGGCTGTGGTGTGGTGACAGGCATAGCCTCACTGCCTAGGCAATAGTACCTGGAAGGCAGTGCAGCAGTGACAGTACCACCATGCACAACAATCCTAGTCATAATGACTCTGCAAAGGGATTACTAAGGATGCAGATGTGAGCCAATCACTGAAGAAGATTATGACAAAGCAATGACACATGCTGACTCATAATGACTCACACTGACTCCTGGTGACTCCTCCTGATTACAAACCACCCAGCATAGCCTCATGTATCTGTAGTATATATGGAGGCAGTTTTGGGCCCGAAAAAGAGAGGACTCTTAAAAAAGGACTCTCAAAGAATAAAGAGAGAGCACTCTTGGAAAGAGAGAGAAAGGAAGACTTTGGAAGTTCTTCTTCATCAGAGGGTTAGAATCAGATTAGTACATCTGAGCCCCAGGGTAGCAGATCAGGTAAGGATAACCTGACTTCCCTATACTTAAGCAGTGCTACTGAAGCAGAAAAGCACTATTAAGTTTCTGTGCACTTCTCTAAGCCAAACTACTGCACTCCAGTTAACCAATAAAGAAGTATTGTTGATAATATCTCCTTGTGTGTGACTGAGTGCCAGCTTATCTAAGGTCTTACCTAAGATATTCCCACACTTCAAGTAACCTATTTCCTCCACTATCACTTACTCTTTTGCTAGTTAAAGCCAACCTATATCATTATTCAGGATTTGAAGAACAACCAGGTATCCAATTAACTAAGTTTTCCCCACTTACTCAGCAGGAACTTCCCACACCTACTGTTTGATCTGGAAGTTAGTGTTGTTGCTATCTCCAGCTCATAGTTAGATTGGCCCTGGAGAGTAAGCCCATATTGAACTACTAGCATTCATTAGGTTTATCCTAGAAGAACAACACCAGACCTTCTCAGAGATGAACCTTTGGAGAATTGTCTGCTATGGATGGACAATTGGAAAACTGTCTTATTTGAATTACAATCCAATTTTGGGCCTCACAATCCTGTAGCTGACACAAAAGCTCAACTCGAGTGACTGCAGATGCAAGACTCACAGCAAATTTCTAGGTATATTGTCAAATGGAACTGCCTTGCATCCCAGATCCAAGGCTGGGGCCCCAGTGCTCTCCACCAGAGTTTCTACAATTGCCTTCCAGACTGAATCAAGGATGAGTTGTCATGCCAGGGTAAGCCTGACAACATCCACAATCTCCAAGCCCTTGCCCAGTAGGTCAATCATTGACACTGGAAGCATGAGGAAGAGATCTCTCATGCAAACAAGGCCTCTGGTTCCAACTCTGGAAACTCCAAACCCTCAAACTCAGCCACTCCATCAACATCTGCTAAGCCCAAGGATAACAAGTCTGAAGACAATAGCAACAATTCTCCAAACTCTGGTTCCTCTGAAAAGGACAACAAAGGTAATGGGCCTCCTAACAACCCATCTATTTCTTCTAAACTCAGCAGGGATGACAAACTCCTCCTGGAGGAGTGCCAGTGCAAAATTAAGAACAATCCATGTTTTTTCTGTGGATTGCCAGGTCACTCTGCTAAGGACTGTCAGAAATCCACATCTAGAGCTGTGAAGGCCTGCTCTGCTGCTGCTATTCTGGCAGCAACAGCATCCAGCTCTGCCTCCTCTGAGGTGAAAAAATAGAGAGCAACTCTTCTGTCTCTGCATGGGCTGGGAGTTGTGTTGAACCCAACCATGCTTTCAAGGAGATTCATCTCAACGTGTCTGCTCTTTCTAATCTGAACTTTCTTCAATCTATTTTCTCTATTCCTGATCTCTCTCTGTTCTCTGTTCCTGTTTTTATTGACTCTGGTTCTACTCACTGTTTCATTGACTCCTCTCTTGCTAACAAATACAAAATACCTCAAACTCCATATCTCTGATTTCACTCCATCTCTTTGACAGCTCCTCTTCATCCTTCATTACCTCCTCTGTGGAACTGACCATCTCCTTCCTGTCAGGTGAGACCACCTCTGAGACATTTTTTGTCACCTCCTTGGATTCCTCATGCTCACTAGTTTTAGGACACAGCTGGCTCATCCACTACAATCTGTCGATTGACTGGATCACAAGCAGCATCTCATTCCAGACTTCTGCAAACAGAATGCCAAGCCTGATGTCAGCCTCCATGCCTCTGTGGCCTCCTTCCATTCCTCTTGTTACTCCTTCTGACTCTCCTCTGATCCTGGAGTGCCCTCTGGAATTGCTTGCCACTCCTGGACTCCAATGTCCTTCCATCTCTTTCATCAATGCTGTCACATTTGCATGAGCATGCAAGATGGAAGGCTCAGTCCAATTTACCATGAAACTCCAAAATCCTGAGGATACCAAGGCATGCTCTGCCTTCATCTCCAATATCTCCAAAAAACTCATAGATCTCTCTGGAGTTCCTCTGGAGTATCACAATTTCGCAGGTGTCTTTAGCAAAAGAAAGGCAGATATCCTATCACCTCATCATCCTTTTGACCTCAAGATCAAACTGAAGGAAGGTACCTCTCCTCTGATTGGAAGACTCTACTCCCTCTCCTCTACCAAACAACAAACCTTCCATGACTTTATTGATGAACACCTGAACATTGGCCTTATTCAAGCCTCCAGCTTGCCCCATGCCACTCTAATGCTCTTCATCAAAAAGAAGGACAGATTCCTCCATCTCTGTGTTGACTTCCATGGCCTCAATGCTATCACCAAGAAAAACTGCTATCCTCTTCTGCACACCACTGATCTTCTTGATGCTCCAAGTGGAGCAAAGATCTACACTAAGCTCAATCTCTGGCATGCATACCACCTGGTCTGCATTGCTGAAGGTGACAAGTGGAAAACTACATTCCAGACCCACTACAGATCATTTGAATAGTTGGTTATGCCCTTCAGACTTACTAATGCTCCAGCAGCCTTTCAAAGGTTCATCAATAGTATTTTTGCTGATATGCTAGATGTCTCCATTGTGGTCTACCTAGACAATATCTTGATTTACTTCCAAGACCTTGCCTCCCACTGGAAGCATGTTCAGGAAGTACTCTGATGCCTCTGAGCTAATGGGCTATACCTGAAGCTGGAGAAGTGCAAGTGGCACTCTGACTCTGTTAAGTATCTCAGATATATGCTCACTTCTTCCAGTCTTGCTATGGCCAAGGATAAAATCAAAGCTATAGTGAATTGGCCTGAGCCCAGGAAGGTCAAGGATGTTCAGTTCTTCTTTAGTTTTGCCAATTTCTATCATTGCTTCATTCACAATCATGCTAATATTGTTGTTTCCATCTTACTTGTAAAGGTACTCCTTGGAACTTCTTCAAGGACTGCCAAAAGGCCTTCCAGGGCCTTCAGGCTGCCTTCATATCTGCTCTGGTGCTGGTCCACTGGATCCTGGATACTCCCATGATTGTTGAAACTGATGCTTCTAACTATGCTATCACAGGAATCCTTTTCATTTCTACTTCAGACAATGACTTACATCCCATAGCATTTTCTTCTTGTTCTCTCCATGATGCAGACCTGAATTGTGATACTCACAATAAGGAACTCCTAGCCATTTTCGAAGCCCTTCATCAGTGGCAACACTACCTTGAAGGCTCCAGCACTCTGATCTCTGTTTTCACAGACCACAAAAACCTTGAATACTTTACCTTTATCAAAATGCTCATCCACTGGTCTGAATACCTTTTCCAATTCAATCTAGCAGTACAGTATTGCCAAGGCAAGCTTGGAGTGAAGCCCAATGCACTGACTAGATGTTGGGACATCTACCCTAAAGAGGGGGACAAGGACTATGCTCATATTAACCCTGACAATAACAGACCCATTTTTACACAGGACCAACTTACTGCATCCCTCTGAGCTATCCACCTTGCAGCTCCAGTCCTCTGGGCCTCATTCCTCCTTGACATTGAGCAACTCCATTCCAACATTGTCTTCTCTCTTTTTAATGATCCTGTCATATCTCCTCTCCTCTCCACTCTACCAACCAATGACCCTTGCTGAGCCATCTCCTCAGAAGGCTTCCTTCTCTGTGATAGCCATACCTATTTCCCAGAACAGGGTGACCTCCAACTCTGGATCCTCTGGACTTTCCATGATCACCCTACTGTGGATTACTTTGGTCAGAACCATACTCTGGAACTCATCTGTCAAGAGTATACCTGGCCAGGCATCTGGACCTTCGTAAAAGATTATGTTAGTTCTTGTGCAATCTGTGCTTGTGCTAAAGTCCCTAGGCATCGCCCATATGGCCTCCTCAAACAACTCCTGATACCAGAGAAGCCATGAAACTCCATCTCCATGGATTTCATAGAACATCTCCCAGCTTTGGCAGGCTTCACCACTATCCTAGTGGTAATCAACAGGTTATCAAAACAAGCCATCTTCATTCCTACACATGATACTGTTTCCTCTGCTGACCTCACACAGCTATTCCTCATCAATGTCTTCTCCAAGCATGGAGTTTCCTTCCACATCACCTCCAACCAGGGCTCTGAGTTTGTATCTCATTTCTTCAGATCATTAGGTAAAGCGCTAGATATGTGCCTCCACTTCACCTCTGGTTATTATCCAGAAGGTGACAGACAAACAGAATGTGCTAACCAGATGCTAGAGCAGTACCTTTGGATTTACTGTAATTATCAACAGGACAACTGGTCAGAACTCCTGCCTCTGGCAGAGTTCACATACAACAATGCTCTAAGTGCTACCACTGGAGTATCACCATTCTTTGCAAACAAGGGTTATCACCCAAACTTTTCTGTTTACTCTGATCATTCTCTAACCTCCTTCTCAGCATCTGCTTATGTTGCTGACCTTGAACAGTTACACAAGTTTCTCTGATTGGAGATGCTCACAGCACAACACCACTATCAAGGCCCAGCAGATGTCAAGCATAGCCCAGCTTTGGACTTCTGAGTTGGAGATCTGGTATATGTGAGGGCAAAATATTTCCACTCTACTAGACCTTCTAAAAACCATTTGGAGAAAAATCTGGAATCCTTTTCTATTATTGCCCAACTGGGTACACATTCATTTATGTTATGTCTTCCTGATTTTCTCCAATCTGTTCACCCTGTTTTTCACATCTCTCAGTTAGAACCTTCTACTCCAAATACTATACCAAACTGTGACCAGCCTCTGCCTCCTCCAATCAAGGTGGACAGAGAGCCGGAGTATGAGATTGCAGAGATCCTTGACTCCAAGATCAATCAGAGAAGGTGTCACTGCCAACTTCTATACCTGGTGCATTGGCTCAGTTATGAGGGAACTGACAAAGAGACCTCCTGGCTCCTAGCCACAGAGTTGGAAAATACAACAGAACTCATCTCAGACTTCCACCAGAAGTACCCCAAGAAACCTGGACTGCTACCTGCTCTGTAGGGAGTCATCTCCAGTTACTCCTCTCTTTATTTCCTCTCCTTATTTCCTTACTCTGTTTGATTTTCTGATTCTTTTTCACTCTTGTCTCTTTCCTCAATCTCTGAAAATTTCTTACTATATTAAAAGAAAAAAACAAAAAAAAAAACAAAAAAAAAAAAAAGAACTCTATGTACTCCTACTACTCCTCTGCTTCTTCTCTGTCCTCTGATCTGTCCTTCTCC
>JBBPJY010000687.1:0-13943 GCA_038088975.1 Xerocomus cyaneibrunnescens
CCTTCAAAATCTATACATAAATATTAGCATTTATCTTACCATTAATCCTGCATGCCATTCCAACTCCTTCCTATGTCATGCAGCCCTGCATCATCAAGAATCCTTCTCCAAACTTGATAGTTTTTTTTATAAGACTGTTACTCAAGCCCTTTTCTGTCTTTGTTCACATCCACTTCCTATCATTTGACCCAATGTCATTGATTTTGGTCCCATGTGGCCCTTTAGCATGCTTTTAATCCTCCATAGTCCAATGTTGATGGCTCAAAGCAGAGTCCAACCTTGCTTGCTTATCATATGTAGGAAGAAAAGGGTGTTTTTTCTTCACCACAGCTTTCATATCATCCTTTTTGAGATGGTGTTGAATAGTCTAGGCAGAAATTGGTTGGTTCTTGATGTTTTGATGACATGAGTAGCATTTTCAGCCTTTCCAGTCCCAATAAAATAAGCAGCATAATACATGTTAGTGAATTTTATAAGGAATGGACATCCACCAGAGGCCTTGGGTGTGTTGGAAATGTGTTTGAAGTGAAGTCTACTAATGGTAGAGTGGTTTACACCAATAGCATGAGAGATCTGGTGAGTAAATTTGCCTAATTCTAGAAGAATAATGATATAAGTGGTTTGCTCAGTTAAGATAGATTTCATGGTGATGGTAATGGGAAAAGTGATGATATTTTGGTTTGTTTACACTATTTTAGTATTACTATACATGACATGACCAAATTCTTACATAAGAAATGACCACAATGTATGATTTACATACTCCATGAGGTCAGCAACAAAACTGTTGCAACAAGTAGCCCTCATTGATTGTGGAATATTTCCTTATAGGGTGGAAATTACATAAGCAATGTATACATTTTTAGAAAGCCCTTGATTAGGGCTTCTAATGTTCTCTAGGTCTATTGGTCTAGCATCAATGGATTTCCAGTTATTGATCAAACAATTAAAAAGTTGCAAACATTGCAACAGTTTTGTTGCTCACTGTATACCCAACTCAGGTGTCCACCTCATCTCAATGGGCAAGTTGCTCCAGAGTGGTGCATGTGTTGAAGGAACAGGCTCTCATTTAAACATGTTATTTGGAGACAAAACATTACTTGCCCCTTTTAAGGCTGGACATATTTTCCATACATTATATATACTTCAAGGCCTACCCCTCCACAACCACAAAAGCACCATCACATGTTATATTACATTTGACATTTTACATAAGAGGTTTGGCCATCCCTCTAGAGATGTGCTGTATCAGGCTAAGAAGCACACAAAAGGCTTTCCTGACATTTTGGTCCCATCTGAAGATCCAATATATGCTGAATGCATTAAAGGCAAATTACCTAACAGGAGTTTTCCTCCTATTTAGCATTATGCTAAACATGCATTTGAGCTTATCCACTCAGACTTGAAATCCTTCCCAATAGAGTCTTACCAACACTATCATTATATTATCACTTTTCTCAATAACTATTCATCACATGCTTGGACTGTAGCCATTAAAAATAAAAATGATGCCTTGACTGCAACTTGGCACTTCTTAAAGCTTGTCTTAACACAATTTGAGGCAAAGGTACAAGAATGGATGTCTGATGCTGGGGGAGAGTACAAATCCCAAGCCTTTGATACAATGCTCAAGAAGTAGGGAATTGCAAGCTATTAATCTGCACTCCACATGCCAATGCAGAATGGTAGAGCCAAAAGGCTCATGAGAAGACTCTCCAACAAGTCAGGGTCAATATGGCATGATGCCTGTGTGAAAGGAATTGTTGACCTGTAGTGTATGTCCATAAGGACTACAGTATGTGAGTAGGTAGTTGCATATGGTGTACAGTAAGTGCTTACCTCCAGTCAATGTTGTACAAGACTGGAGAAAGCAGAACAGGTGGATGTGCATGTTAGTGGACACTGTTGTCCAAATATGGTAAGCTAGTGTAGGTATGAAAAAGGTAGCTAAGTATGTACTAGTAGACAGGATGATCTCCAACACACCCCCTCATACTGGTGCTAGTGAGAAATGAGCAAGCATGGTCTCATGCAGTTTGCATGTAAGTGGTTTCATGAGTCCATCAGCAAGCATGTCAGCCATTGGTACATGCATGATCCTGAAAGTTCCATCTTCAACATGTTTGCACATGAAATGGAATTGGGTGCTGATGTGGTGACTTTGGCCATGGAAGCAGGCTTCCCACACAAGTGCAATGGCAGCAGTGTTGTTGGAAAAGAGGTCAGTGGGCAGTGGTTCATCTCCACTGTGCATTCCTATGTCCTGGGTGATGTAGCATAGCCACAGGCCTTGTTTTGCATAGTGTGTGAGGGTGATATATTCGGCTTCACATGACGAGGTGGTAACATTGTCTTGTTTTTTGCTGTTCCATGAGATGACTGTGTCACCAAGTTGGAAAATGTAGCCAGAGATAAAGTGGTGGTCATCAGTGTTGCATGTGAAACTGGCATCTGTATGGCCAGTGAGGACATTGGGGTCATCATTGGAGACCCTGCTGAGCATGAGTGTGAGGTCATGCATGCTGCGTAGATATTTGAAAACGTGCATGAGTGCTTTCCAGTGGGGTGCACCAAGGCTTGCACTGTATTGACTGAGTTGGCTGACAGTGAATGCAAGGTTGGGGCATGAGATGATGGAGAGCCAGGTGATGCCGCTGAGGGCCTCTTGGTATGGATATTGGGCCATTTTGGCCTTCTCCTTGTCCATTTGTGGGCAGTCAGCTTTTGACAGAGTGATGCCAGGGTCAAGTGGGGTGGAGACAGGGTTACACATGTCCATCCAAAAGCACTTGAGTAGCATTTCCACGTATTGGGCCTGTGACAGCATGATTTGGCCGATTTTGGGATTGTCAGTGAGTTTGATGCCCATGAGCCAGTTTGGGTCTTCTTCCTTCATCTCAAAGAGACTGTGAAGGAGTTGACAAGTCTCAGTGAGCATTGTCTTGGAATTTGTGACTGTGAGGGCATTATTGACATGGATCACAGTGATGGCTGTGCTATTGCCAGAGCAGCAGATGTAGACAGCGGGGTCAGATGGAAGGCAAGAGAAGCCATGGGTACTTAGCTTCTTGTGCATGTATTTGTTCCAAAGATGAGAACCCTGCTTGATTCCATATAGGCTGAGGAGTAGGTGTGCAACTTTGTTTGTGCCATTGTTGAACCCTTCAGGTTGGCACATATAAATTTCGTGGTCAATTTTGCTGTGTAAAAATACGCTGGTGATATTGTCCTGACCATGGTACCAACTGTGTGCTGCTGCATGATGTAGGATGATGTGGAGGGAGTCGAGTCGGACTGTAGGTGAGAATGTGTTGCTGAAGTCGAGACCAGGTACCTGCGAGAATCCTTGGGCAACGAGTTGTGCCTTGTATTGGGTAATTTCACTGTCAGGGCCATGTTTGATCACATAGGTCCATTGACAGCTGATGACCTTGCAGTCTTTGGGTTGGTTGATGAGTTCCCAGGTCCCATGCTTCTGTAGCATATTGAACTCTTCATGCATTGCCTTCCACCACTTGTCTGAGTCAGGGCTGGAAATAGCCTGTTGAAAGTTTTGCAGCATGTCTTTTCCATGGACTGCAGTGTAGGTGATTTGTATGATTGATGGTTCAGATGGCTGGGTGGGTGCATTGGTGGCATGTTGTTTCTGGGCTTCTTGAAGGGCTTTCCAGTTAGCATGTGCTTTGGCTTCTGTTGTAGCTTGCTTCTCGGCAGCCTCCTTCTTTCATAATGGTCAGGTAACCCTTTCTGATTGATGGAGTGGTGGCTGTGCGATGTTTGGTGTAGATTGGACTGAGGTGCTTGGATTGGAATCTGGAATCACCCCCTCAATCTGAGCAATAGGGAGAGTGAGTTGGGGCACCCCCTGACTTGAAATGGAGAATATGGGGAGGGAGGGGTTTTATTGTGGTGGTGGACTTGTTTGTACACAATGACATCATGTGAGGTGATGAATTTGTGTTTCATGGGAATCCAGATTTTGTAGGCTTTGGAGCCTCATTCAAAGCCACAGAGAACTCTGTCAATGGAGTGTGAATCAAGTTTGTGTTGTGATTCGGGTCAGATGCAGACATGGCAGTGTGAGCCGAAGATTCGTAGAGTAGAGATGCTTGGTTTGTGGCCATAGAAGGCCTTGTTTGGTGTTGAGCAGGTTAGGGCTTTCATGGGGCTGCAGTTCTGTACATGGTTGGCATAGTTGTGTGCTTCAGGCCAGAAGCCTTTTGACATTCCAGCATCTTCTAGCATGGCAAGGGCACTTTTGTGGGTTGTTTGATTGAAGCATTCGGCAACACCATTTTGTTGGGGTGTATGTGGGGCCAATAGTTCATGCACAATGCCTTTGCATTTGAGGTACAACTATAGCTGAAAGCCTAAAAATTCACCACCCTGGTCAAATTGGATTATTTTGACATGAAATTCTGTATATGTTTCTAGTTGCTCAATAAGGACTTTGATGCAGTCGGTAGCCTCATTCTTGTGTCTGAGGAATTCTTTCCACCCTTTTTGACTATAGTTGTCAATACCACCAAGCATATATTTGTATCCTAGTGTAGATGAGTCAAATGGACCTTGTAGATCCATGTATAGGCACTCGATAGCTTTTGTCATGTGATTGTTAAAGCTGGTTGGAAATGGGGCTGAGTGGTGTTTGCCCTTGGTGCAGCCATCACAGGGGCTAAGTTTCCCTTTTCCATGGAGGTCCATGCTGGTCACAAGATTGTAATGGTCTAGGTAGTGGAGTGATTTGAGGCTGATGTGGCCAAGTCAGGCATGCCATAGGTTGAGGTTGGATGAGGAGCAGGCAGTAAATGTGATGGCGATATTGGATGTGGGAGGAACAATGAATTCCTGGATTTTGTAGAGATTTCCTCATAGTTGGCCTTCTAGTGAGGTTTCACTATTTGGCCTTTTGATGGTGACATGGCCACTGCGTTTGGTGATCTCACATTCTCCTCGGTCAATTTGGCTCTCTGAAATGAGGTTATCACAGGCGTTGGGGCAGTAGCTTACATCTAGAAGCTTGATGACATGGTCCATGTAGTTCTTGATGGAGACCTTGAATAGGACAGTTCTGACTCCAAGAACTTGTAGTTCTGGTCCATCTTTGACTATTCCCTTGATCAACTCATTGGTAGGGGTGAAGGTGGTGAATGCAGAGCATTCTATGCATATGTGGTTGGTTGCACCACTGTCAAGGATCCATCTGAGACTAGGATTGGTTGAGGTGGCAGCAAGGTGAGTGGACATGCTCAAGTCAGTGTGGCTGGTGTCAGGTTCACTGTCAGTGTCGGCGACTGCCTGGTTGGCCTGATGTTGGCTTGTCTTGCCCTTGTCTTTTGACTTGGACTGTTTCAGCTTATCCTCAGATTTCCCCTTCTTAGTCCCTTTCTCATCATCCTTTTTATCCTTCCTTTGCTTCTTCTTTCTCCCCTTAGAGTAGCAGTCCTTTGTCCAGTGGCCTGAGTGCTTGCAGTGGTTGCAATATGATTGGCCGGGTTGAGTTGCCTGAAGGGCACTCGAGTTGCTTGACATTTGATTTGTGTGGACACTAAACTCATTGCCAATGCAGCATTCAACTTCAGCTGATGAGTAGTAGTTGGGATGGGCTGAGAATATGTAGTTCCATGTTGGTGGCATGGAGATGCAGAGGAAATAGGCAAAAAGGTTGTCAGGAATGTCCTGATGCATGAGTATGAGGTCATGGTGGAGGGCCTTCATTTTTGCGATGTGCACTGGGATGTCCTCACTGTTGGTATAGCAGGTGCTAACAAGGGAGATGATGGTAAGTGTCCAGTTGATCACAGTGGTGCTGGAGTAGAGTCAGTGAGTTTCCAACCATATTTTTGTAGCAGTATTGAGGTGGCTGACCTGTGTTTGGACTTTTTCTGTCATTGTCACCATGAGGATCAATTTGACAAGTGAGTTGGCCTTATGCCAGCAAATATGAGTAAACTGGTTGGTTTCTAGGTCATCCAGGCTAAAGGATTCATTTAGGTATATATGGAGGGAGGCTGTATGAAGTGCATTTTCAAGGACAGATAGCCATGTGGCATAATTTGTGCCATTGAGTCGTGATCTGAGCTTGAAGAGATGCAAGAATTGTTGTGCATCAATAGTTTTCTTCAGCATGAAGTGGACCTCATCTTCATCGTCAGTGTTCTCATCTAGGATGTTTGTATGATATGACATCAGTCTGCAGGGTGGGCATAGGTCATCTGATTGTCATGATGGTGCACATGATGGAGCATGTAATGTGGAGGCCAGGATGAGCTCTGGGCTTGGTTTGGCATTGGGTGTATGGGGAGGTAGGCTCAGTGAGTCTGATATAGTAGAGAACCTGGCAGCACAGAGCTGACCAACTATGCTGAGTGGTATTCTGCTTGTGCATCTGCATGATGGGTCTGATGACATGGTTTAGGTATGGCTATGGGGTAACCTTGGCCAGAGGTGAGTCTTTGGTTTATTTCCATGCTAGGCAGGGCTCATAACCTATAAAAGAAATTGTCAACCTGTAGCGTATGTCCATAAAGACTCCAGTCGACATTGTATGAGACTATGATTGATATCTACCTGTAACGTATGTCTGTAAGGACTACAGTATGTGAGTAGGTAGTTGCATATGGTGTACAGTAAGTGCTTACCTCCAGTCAATGTTGTACAAGACTAGAGAAAGCGGAACAGGCAGACATGCATGTTAGTGGACACTGTCATCCAAATATGGTAAGCTAGTATAGGTATGAAAAAGGTAGCTAAGTATGTACTAGTAGATGGGATGATCTCCAACAGCCTGTGCCCCTGATAGTTGGTGGGAATTTTTCTTCACCCATGCAATCCATGTGTACAACTGTATACCCATAACCAGACTTGATAACAAAATGCCATTTGAGATGCTTTATCACTCCTTACATGATATAAGCTATCTCTGAGCTTGGGGCTGTGCCACCTATGTACACATTCCACCTGAAACTTGTGACAATAAACTCACCTCTAAAGCTGAGCTCATGGTCCATATTGGAGTAGCACCAGGCATGGAAGTCAACTATATTTTTATGTATTTCATCAACATTGTTTTCACCTCTGCACATGCCATTTTCAAGGAACATTGATTTCCAAAATGTACTAATAAAGCAAAACCCCCTATTGCACCCAAAGAATCAGTTGCACCACCAAAAAAAAAGGATAAAGTCTCACAAATAGACTTTCCTCCCATTCCACCTCTGGATAACCTCCTCAGTCTACCTCCCACTATTAAACTATGGTCAGACAACCTCCAGAGGAACTCCAATGGGTTAGAGTTGTGAGGGGGTCAGGCAGGACTTGGCTTCACCTTATATGGTGCACCCTTGTAAAGGATCCAGTGTTCTGAATTTACAGAGGATCAGAGATTAAAGAAAGAATGAGAGGAGGTCAAGATTCAAACTAAGGAATATATGACAAAGAACTACAGAGTTTATATACAGAGGAAAATCAGATGACTAAGTCCAGAGTTGGAATGGGGTATGTACCAGAGTAGTCAGTGAATGAATAATATAAAGTATCAGAAAAAGTAAAGATCCAAGTAAGGTAGCTACAGGGGGAGATGGAAACAGGCCAGAGGTTGTAGCAGAGTTGGAACAGAGGGTTTGGAGTTGGACCTGGAAGTCCAGGATATGACACCCATGCAAGCACCCATTTCTCCCACTTCTGTCCCTCCATCACCTCAACCACCCATTACACCCCCTAGGCAACAACCACTTGGTCCTTCTGCTGTACTGCCACAACCCAGCCATTTCCAGAGACAATGTCATGTGCCTGTTAGGCCCAACAATGTGTATAGTGATGACTGAGACTCTGTGGAACAACAGCACAATGCAGATAAACCATCCTGTTGACATGACATTATTGGTGAACCAGGACCTTTATCTCATCCTGTTGAGCCTGAGCATCAGATGCCTGGCAATCTCTTCAACATACCTGGTGCATCAATTGCCCCATGACTTTCATCTCCTGCCAATTCAAAGGCAGATGTTGACCAACTATGTCATGAAAGAAAAGCTGATCTAATGACACACCTGATGTCCAAGGTGATACATTATGGCACAACCTCTGCAGAGTCAAAACCAGTATCAGAGTGGACATACAGTGGGTCAAAAAACTGTCCCAATGTTTGCATGTTTCGCACTAATTGCAATGTCTGTCAATAACACCTAATTATTATTCTAAACTGTAAGTGTATGAAATGAAGTGCTTGCTCCTGGCTTTCTATCAGTCCAAGAATCAAAGCATTTGGTTATGTTTTGATGAAATGGCAGCCATATTAAAATGACAACCAGAGACCTCTTCGACGACCTGCTGACTTGCCGTTTCAGGTCCCTGGAGCTCTACTGACGCACGACAGGCCTCTGTGCCTTCGCTGGCGTCATTCTAGCTGTGCGCGGCATGTTGCTTGCAAGCTGTCTTGCTCCTCGGACCTTCTGACTCGACTCTCTGGATGTTCTCCATGTCGCATTTTCATCCGCGACACCTCCTGTGACCTTCCGACTCGACTCGAGGCGTTTTTGACTGGTTCTCAACCTTCTTGAATAGGTTCCGTAGGTACTCGAATTGTCTCGGCGCGGTTCGTAAATGCTGGGCTTTGGACTTCAATGGCTCTGGGACTGTGCTCTGGATGCACATGTCGAGTGGCTGTATACACCACTCTTCTTTGCCATATAGGTACTCGAGTCCGAAAGTGAGTCCGGTCGCCGACTTCTCGATCCATTTCTGGTACATCTTCCAATTCTGGCCGTCTGCTTCGAGTAGACAAATTTTCTCGCGGGCCATCTTGAGTCTTTGTGAGTCGCGTGAGTGATCTACTGAGCGCGGACAGGGCTCATAATTTGTAGAATAATCTAGAAAGTAGTCACTATGTATTAAATGGTAAGTACTAACCTATAGAATAATCCAAAATGTAGCCACTAAAGTAGACTACTGTACAGTAGGTTGTCAGTACTCGGGGTCACGTGATATAGTGGCTGTACGACCCCTTACTGTTTGCTCGCAATATTACAACACAGGGCTCCACTGCCAGCATCCCAGATGGTGTGGAAAGTGTTGGATCCGTGAATCCCTTCATCAAGGGTAAAGCCATTGCTATCCAGGTGCACCCAAGAAACAAAGATACCATTGTCTCTGCACAACAGCCTGTCAAGCCAATGGCAAAGGTTGGTGTTGTGGATGACTCAGCAAAGGAGAAGGTTGAGCAAACCTGAAATGCTTTGGGGTTGCTGGAAGTCAATTCAAGGTAGGTTGTGATTTTCCAAGTGTCACTGGCTACAATGATTGTTTCACTCATCAGCAGGTGTTCTTGTCTCATGCCTCATTCCATGCTCTTAAGGACCATATTCATGCACTTGATGTAGAGGAACAGAAGCAAAACTGCATCTGTGATGCAGAGGCAGTAGCCAGCACTGACATTCACTCAATAGGAGACCTGTATGCTCCCTACATGTTCCCAGGACTTCCCCTGGATGACTATGCAGAACTGTTTGGCCAAGTGGCTTCCCAGGCACATGTTCCACTTGTAGCCAATGCTTCTCCATTTCAACATGGTGACTTCTATGACAATGAATATGAAGATTGTAAATTGTTCTGTTTGGACAACTTCAACAACCATAGTCAACTGACATCTAATTGAGAAGAAACTAACACTAACTACAGTTCCAAGTTATACACCCCATCCAGGAACACATCCCAAGATATAGATAGGGTGGGGTTGGTTGCAAAAGAGGCCCTTCTGTGCTCCCACTGGTAGATACACTATTTTCCTCTGGTAGCTCAGTTTGTTTGAGGGTACAAATCATTACTGTCATGTATATAGGATGGGCTTAATAGGTTTATAAGTGATAAACTGAGATGGTACTACAGATATAGTGGGAATGAAAGTGTGGTGTGCCAGAGGTCAGAAATGCGGCGAGAATAAAAGTGCGCAGCGCGGCAGCTAGAAAAGCATGGCGAGAATAAAAAGTGCACAGTGCGGCAGCCAATAAAACGTGGTGGGAAAAAAAGTGCGCAGCGGAATAAATGTGCAAACGTAACAGCATATATTCCAGCACCTGAAATTGGTGGTCCACATTCATGAACCTCAGCATGCTTACCTGATTTCCGTATCCCCCTTGATAGATGGATAATCTTGATGGTATTCCAGTAGACTGCACTCACAGTATTGTAGAACCCATGTCATGTCTCGCCTGCGCAGGACGTGTGCCCCAGGTTAGTCATGGTCCATTGGGATAAAGTTTATGGGACCCAAGTTACCTGACATCAGCGCCGATAGCGAACAGGTCTCTCCTACAGTGTCGCTAACATTAAAACCATCCTGTCATCGTATTACGGTTCGAGTCGAACCTCCGACTCAGAGAAAAAAAAGAACGTACGTGGGACCGGTCGCCTGTAGGACATGCTCCTCACGTTATGCGTATGCATACATGGGGGGTAGTCGTTCGTGTTACTCTTTGACCTGAGTGTCCAACGCAAGGAAAAAGAGGACGTGCCTTCTAACGGGAACTTGGAGGACGTGAATCTACTGACTCTGTCTCAAACTGGGACAACTGATTCCTGTGACTATGTGATGCGATCTTGAGAACCAAATGATGTTATTCGCTGAGCGTGAAGCTTTGCTCCGTGTCAACCAAACCAATACCATTTTCTCCGACACTTTGCATACGCACCATGGGGCCCAAGCATCCCGGAACTGTGAACAGATGAGAAATCGTGTGTTGCTTTTTACGACGATTGTGGCATGTTTGCCCAGCTCGGGTTAGCCACGACGCATGCTCACGTCTAAGTCTCGCACCTACGTCCTGCCGTTTCTCTTAGGTTACCCTCTACTTCGCTCTCCGGGTCTCGGTCTCCGCGCTGACATTCAGCACCCTGATGGGAGGTGACAAGCAGCGGTCAAGCTGTGCTCATTGCTTGGACTTCAAATGGCAGCACAGGTCCCTGTATCTTTACCTCAAACTTTTCGTCAGCAATGTGCTAAACATGGTCACATTGAGCTTGCCAGAAAGAGACACGAAGAAACATGGGGCGCTAATGCTCTGACTAAACCCTGATGAAATACGCTCCTTCCATTGACAACAGCATTGAGACACAGCATACACAGTAACTCTACACCACTATCCTCATTTCAGTCTTCTTCCTCATCTCAGTCGTCGACTCGCTCAAAGCGGAACAACTGGTACCTGAAATCTGGATCAATCTTGCCAATGATAATCTGCGACAGAAATCAGAAAATTGCCACGTCAAAAGGAGAATTAGTCACATGAGGGTTGGGCGAAAACTCGGGTGAGACAGTCCACCCAAAACTCCTGTTCCTGGCTAGCTCGATGCTGCAAAGGATGGTTTATCAGAACACGAGCATACTAATGATAAGTGAGTACCGCTCACGTGAATGCATCATGCGCTTCTCTATAGGTGACATGCCACTCCTCATTATCCTCGAGGCGAACGGAGGCGAAGACCTTCCCGTCCTTTGCCCCGATGAAGGGGTATTCACCTATTCTGAACCGATAAGCGTTGTCTCCAACTATGTCAAAAGTCCACTATAGTCGATGAAGTGAGCCTTGCATTCTGCACGGAAACGAGAGAAACCGCAATACAATTTGGACCGGCTCGTTGAGGCGGACATTCGTGAAAAGGGGCCCAGGCCGTTCGAAAGCAATGCCAGCGGGAGGGTTCCTGTCAACGAGAGAGATGATTCTAAATCCACCGGCAGTGAGGTTGGCAGGCATCAAAATTTTGGCTGAGGTAAAATGTTGGGGGCATCTCTGCTGGCTGAGTTGTTCATTTTATAGGCGTCGAACGGTGACGTTGACAGGTAGTACACACTCCACCATCTCTAAACTGGCAGGGGGCCCTTGTGTCCCATTTCGATGGACCGCCTGTGCTTTTCCTCTTTGATACGAGCTATTATGCTACTAACTAGGAACCGACTCGAGTCTTACGCTATAGAAGGTTCTTTTGGGGTGATGTACGTCCGCACCATTGAACGCAATGTCCCCGCATTCGTACCATTAACTAATCTCCATGCCCCGTGACTCGCCATACTGTACACGCTTGTGTGACCGTACATATCATCCTAGCATCAGCCGCGTATGTAACAAGGCATATCTTCTGTTCTTCGGGTGCCACTCATCCTTGTATGGTCTTGGTACAGGCTGAAACATGTTCGGTTGGTAACCGGACCGGTTAATGGTGCGCCCCTGGCACCCCTGAATTATCTACGTCGTCGAAACCGAGCAAGCCCCCGAGATCTTAGAAGCATGTATTCTAACCCTTGAAATCGGTAACCCATGTTCGTGAACCTGAACCGATGCCATCCTGACTTCCGTGCCAGATCTCAAGAACCTCGAAGCTATAGATCCCCTTTGATGGACAAATAATAAAGGCGATGCTCTAGCAGACTGCAATCACAATGGAATCCGTATCATGTCTCGCTAGAGTTCACGCGTTTGAGCCTAGGCAAGGTTTAATCACTGTCCATTTGGAGAAACATTCAGACTTATCTATATACGGTTCGTATTGCCTGGGATCACCCTGCAACGCTTCTAGAGTATGGATCCAATCGGATATCGTACCGTGTTTGGAGTTGATTTTGTGACTCGATACCGAACGATATACGATCGCCTGTAGGGCACGCCCATCGCTGCATGCAAGGTGAGCATGGTCAACACTGGTTCGTTTTACTCGTCAGTCTGAGTGCCCAACGTAAAGAGAAAGAGGATGTGCCTGGCGGCAGCTTGACAGACGTGAACGTCTTCCCTCTAGGCCAGAGTCTGCTGATTAGAAGGCCCGGTTTGCGGCCGTCATTTACTAACTCGGACGTTGCACAGCAATAGCAGAAGGATCACAGGAGATCAGCTGGTCCTTTAGCTGGCTTCTGCGTCCTCCTCTCGACTATCGACGTCGTGCGCGTTTACCTGACCTCTGGCTTGACACCCTCTTATTGGAAACGAGATACGACATACACTGTGGTATACCGATTTCAAAACCCACGTTTCAAGTCAAAGGGAGATAACTGATGACCCCATGAACAACTTCGGGATCAGGAGGCACTGGTCAGCCCTTGGCTTCATCATGAGATACTATATAAGGAGTGGTTTTCTGAAACACAGAGTGGCTATGAAAATTGGGTATCACTCATTGTATGCGTCCTGATCTTTCCTGTAGGTGAAGAGCCACTTCACATCCTAACGAATGGCAGTCGCAACGACCTTGTCGTCAATCGCCACGGTGTAGGTATTCACTGATACTGAGATGGCTGGCCTTGTCCTTCCACTATAGTGGATAGGGCGTACGTTGTATCCCCCATGAAAATGAAATTACAATACTTCTGTAGTAGGCGCGCCGAGGTAGACGTCCGATCCAACCAAAAGACATGGGTTTCACGAATGCAGCTCAAAACGTGCCTGCACTGCTTGCGACAGGTGGGAACGTGCACACTGCGATAGAGTATATCTTGGGTTGGGGCAGCTTTTGAAGAGGGGACGGTTATTGTAGTCGGCTTCATTGTAAACGCGCCGTAGTTACATAATTGCCGAGAGTAGGCTCAGCCTTTTCTGATTGTGGATCCCACCAATTTGGAGCTAATTAGGGGATATGGCCCCTACATGATCGGCCATGGACGGGTCGTTTGTGTTCTGTCGAGGCTCCTGCATCGATTCAAGCTCAGCGCGTAGAAATCGCCTTCTAGACAGCTCCGGGCATCACAAAAGTTGCAAAATTCTGATATCACCGAGACATCGTAACGGCACGTGAGTCGCGCGAGTCGCAGCTTAGTTGATGATATCATGGATTCCAATGCTTCACTGCCCTCGACGCACTTAATGTCATAGATTATCATAGACAGCCCTTTGTATTCGTCTTCTGATAATATAAAATAATAGCTTCTTCTAAAGTTCTGACTAGAATCTGAACTGCACAAA
>JBBPJY010000688.1:0-13942 GCA_038088975.1 Xerocomus cyaneibrunnescens
AGAGATGTGATAAGAGAAGGCATAGTCCAAATATAGCAATCAGAGGTGAGTTACAGCAGAGAGGAAAAAGGAGAGGAAGGAAGAGAAGACATTGGTGAATAACATGGGTATGACAATGAGAAAAAGGGAAAACAATAGGCCCACATACTAAGATGTTGCAATACAAACAGGCAAGTACACATGACCATAACAACCTATAACATAGTATAATATAGTTACACATGTGCATAGCCACTCAGTAGTATATAAGTAGTTCTCAATTTGTAACATAACTCAGACTTGGAATTTCATTTCTTCTCTTGAAAGCATTCCCTTTGAGCATGATCTTGAGTTAGTCCTTGTCACTTGTGTTCTTCTGCTAGTATGGTGACCAGACTATTCCCTTGCCTAGTGTAGGAGTTTGTCAACTTCCCAGCCCTCTGTCCACCATTGCAGGTCCCTTGTCTGATTCTTACCCTTGTCTTCTTTGTGTAGTCACCTCTCTCTACCATACATCATCCCTATGCATCATTGATCTATCATTGATTCTGTTGAGAGGCTATGAGCATGGAAAGTCTTTGTGTGTGGAGTGCATAAGGATGAAGCAGTAAAGCTCAGAGGTTTAGACAATGAAGGGAAAACCAAGGAGAAGATTCTTATTTGAATACTCTACTCTTTGGTATGTGTACTCTGGTTTTATATGTCTCAGTATCTCTGTCAGTTAGGAGTGGCTCAGTCTCAAGCATGATAAGTCTACTGTGGAAACATTGACTGCCATATTTGGCATGTCTACCTATGGATCCCTCCCATGACTTGGCACAGGCTATGAGCTAGTGGTGCTTTTGCTTCTGTCCAGTAGAAATCTAGAATGCTGGTTACATGCCAAGCAGACCTGTTGCATATTTCCCATCAACTCAAACATTGGCAAGAAGAAAAGCTCTCAGGAATGGCAAGGCAGCCTCCAAGAATCCAAAATGGACTTACCAGTAGTGGGTTCTGTGATGTGGATATCCTTTTCTTATCTCATGCCCATCCTTGCTCCCTTTTTTTCATGGCAATTTATACATTGCACACTGCATTTTCCAAATAGTATTCATACCATCTCTTTTGTCCCTAAATGGTAACTCATTTACTGTACATGATGCAACTGTACACAAATATGCTCATTGTCCTGTCATCACAGACTTCTCATGTGAAGCCATGCAGCATGCGGTTTCATCAGGCTAAAGATATGACAATGGCTCTCCTGCAGCTCTGCCAGTGAATACTTACTATTCCTTGACAACTGCCCATACCTTACAACCATTGACACACTATTATGCCAGCACTTCACAGTGAAAATCAGACTCTTTTGTTAGGAAAACAGAACTCAGACACCTCAGACTGCTTCTTTCATGAAAGAACCATTCTAGCAATCATGCTTGCCATCTTTGTCTTTGCCTAGGCTTTTGCAGGCTCAATATTGCACAAGACAGTCATGCTACCAGACACTACAACAACCTGGATCCAGAATAATCTGAGTGATGTCCAGGTTATCATCACCTTACTTTCTACCACCCTTGTGTTAACTGGCTCATTGTGAGTGGTCTTTGGAGGGTATAATGTACAATTAACATTCTTACTAACCCTTCATACTACAGTCTTCTTGGAAAGGCTGTTCAATATGCATTGGTCTGTTGTCTTTTACACACACCACTTACCCTGCATACAATGGGCAAGGTTAGCTCAGCACTCATATAGGCATGTACCTGGTGGAGGGGGGAGAATCATACCATCATTGGAGTACCATCTGGATCCATTTTCTCTATTTCTAAAGCTTTGTCCTGCTGTCCTTGCTGTCTGCATTGCATGCAGAAGCCCAGAACTGCTTTAGCAAGCCCAGAACATCATCCTCCCAGCCAGGAACCCATTTTAGGAGCTAGCCACACCAGTGGTATACTCCCAGTCATTCCTTTTATTCTTTTTTTTCTTTTCTTTGGCCATTCATGCATCAGTGACTTCCTGGAATGAACCTATTGCCCCTTCTCTTCATATCCTACTCAGGGTATTTTATTGTTCTACAACTAGAGCCCACCACAAGGGAGTCCAGCATATTGTCTGGCCTTTTCCTTTCATTCTTTTCCTAAAAATTTCACCTTTGCTATAACTACACTTATTCCACACTACGTTTACCACATTCTGCACCTACCATCCTGAGATGCAGCTGCTTTACATAAGTTTGACACTTCCAAGATAGACCCTTCAACTGCTTACACCACACACTGACATTTACAATACTTAGCTCACCCTTTACCCTATTTCTGATATTTCTGAGCCTTGGACCACTTCATTATGACCCAGCCTTTCACATTACCACCACAAGGCACCCCTGATGTGCTCAGGTTCAATGGCACTGCACTTCACCTCCCCCAATTCCTGATAGATGTTAAGAAATTAGCTCACCATGCAAGTCTTAGTGAGCACAATACCATTCACCTAGTGATCCAATATGCCAACTGGAGTGAGGCAGAGTTATGGGAGACAATAGAAGAGGTTTCTGATGCCACACCAAGCTGGACCCAGTTCGTTTATGCTGTCAAAGAGTTCTACCCAGGATGTAAGCCCACCTACACCTGAAATAACCTGATCTCTGTCATCCAACAATTTCAAGGCAAGTCTGTGCACACCTGAGATGACATAGGACAGTACTGCCATGACTTCCTGAAGGTCTCCACTCCCCTCCTCACCTCATGCCAGCTCTCCAAATATGAACATGATGCCCTCTTCATGGCTGGATTTCTGCCTAGCCTCACAAGTGGCCTTCTCTACTGCCTTGAGGTTGTCCATCCCAAGATTTACCCTGATGAGCCATATCCAATGCAGTATGTGACAGATGCCATCACCTTCCTCCTCAAGCAGAGTGCCCCCAGAGCCATGGTTCAGACACAAACTCCAGCAATGCAGATCACAGCACTAGTTCCAGCACCATGTCCAACCATCCAGGCACTGTCACTGGCCACTTCAGTGCCCACCTGACATGTGTACTCATCCCCAACCTCATCTGCCCATTTTCTGGCCATCTCATGCCTCCCCCTGTGATCCAAAGCAGAGTCCCCTGCACCACAGGCCCCAGATTTCAGTCCAAGTGAGCCAGATAGCCAGGAACATCAATCAGAGAAACAGGACACCGACCAGAAAACACTAGCCAATGACCCAGAAGTCCAGGACAGCACCCCAATGGCACTAGGAGCAGCACTGGATGCCAAGGAAACAGAGCAGAATGGAGATGAGACCAGAATAGAGGAGCTGGAAGTGGAAGAAAATGGGTCAAGGATCAGCTGGGACATAGAAGAGATAAGTGCGGCATTGCCTGGATATGACCTGACTACACAGATAGTCAAGCCAGAAGAAGCAGGAGTTGAGCTGGAGGTATTGAAGAATGTGCCAGGAGCATGGGAAGTTGGGTCAAAAGCATGGGAATGCAAGCCAGGAGCATCAGATGACAAGCTGGACATATCAGAAGCAAAGCCAGAAGTACCAGAAGCTGAGCCAGAAGCATTGGAAGCCAAGCTGGAAGTGTTGAAAAATGAGCCAGACACATGGAAACGCAAGCCAGGAGCAGCAGAAGTCAAGCAGGAAGCACTAGGAGTTGAGCCAGATACACTTGAGACAAGCCCAGACACCACTGTAGCTATCCTGAAAGCATTGCCACCACTTCCAGATGAGCACCTCCAATCCTTTTTTTATTTTTATCATTTTTGTCTAGCCATTCCAATGCCCAAAAGGGCACTTGTACACTATGCCCCCTGCAAGATGGACTGTGTTGATGACCAGTCACATGGATTATGCATTTGACAGAGGCAGCTCCCATCTGGACGACTGCTGGATTTCTTTTTATCAGATTAGACTCACATTCCACTTCATTTAGTATAGGTTTTCTTTAAAACAGACCGGATTTTAGGTTTCCATTTCTGCAGTTAACCCAAGTCCACACATATGATAGTATTATATTGATTTGCTTTATATCATTTTAGTTTTACTTTTCAGATCATCAAATACTGTTTCGAGAGAAGAAAGAGATGGAAGATGCACAATGAAGACAAGCTGGGTGGTACCCTGCATCTGAAGGGTCTTCAGAAGGAGTAGATGATGACAGAAGCCTGATGAAGACAAGTCAAGCAGTATCTCACATCTATGTCTGTTTCCCTTTTTTCTTTTATCTGATTTCTTTCTTTTTGCATAGGATTACATGTCTCTGCCCCTAGTGACAGCCCAGCATGCCTGACACATCACCCACATTGCCCAGCACATCATCCACACCACTTGGCACATTGTCTGCACCACCCAGCACATTATTTGCACCACCTGGCATGTTATCCACATCATCTGCACCATCTGGTGCATTATCCACATCACCCAGCACATCATCTGCACCACCTGACACATCATCCACATCCATCCACATATGCATCACCTGCACTGCCCAGCACATCATCTGCACCTCCTGGCACATCATCTGCACCACCTAGCACATTATCTGCACCACCCGGCACGTCATTCACATCATTTGCACCACCCAGCACATTATCCACACCAGACCATGCCACTTCTGAGGTTCCGACTGACTAGGGACAGTCAGTATTCAAATTCCCTGTGGATGTCAAGACTGGTAGTTCCCTACATGTGAAATCCATGTTTTTAGGATCCCTGACATCCTTAGAGGTATCCTGATAATTGTCCACCACTCTCACAGTCATCCTGCACCTAGTTCACTGCTCCTGCACCCAATCTGAGGTTTCCATGACTGGTCTACTGTGTTCCAACCATTCTGGTGCGCTTTCTGACCCACTTTCTGTGTAGATTAACTCCCAGTACAATGTGGAATGCATTTGCTATTGAGCAGATCATTCATTACATCAGCCAGATGCACATCTAACACTTATCCGATCATGCAATGGTGTTTCACGGTATGTTTCCAGTGCAGATTGACCTGCTTTCAGGTGTAGAACACATTATTTTGGATCCAGGTGAGTGTATTAGGGTCCAGGTTAGCCTATTTTGGGACCGGATGACCTATTTGTGGTTGTTTGTTACTGTTTGGAGATTTTAGAATATATTTGCTTATCATATAGGCATGTACCTGGTGGAGGGGGGAGAATCATACCATCATTGGAGTACTGTCTGGGTCCATTTTCTCTATTCCTGAAGCTTTGTCCTGCCATCCTCACTGTCTGCATTGCATGTGAAAGCCCAAAACCACTTTAGCAAGTCCAGAACATCATCCTTCCAGCCAGGAACCCATTTTAGGAGCTAGTTACACTGGTGGTACACTCCCAGTTATTCCTTTTATTCTTCTCTTTCTTTTCTTTGGCCATTCATACATCAGTGACTTCCTGGGATAAACCTATCGCCCCTTCTCTTCATATCTTACTCAGGGTATTTTATTGTTCTATAGCAGAGTAAAGGTCTACACTAAGCTTGATCTCTGGCATGCATACCACCTGGTCTGCATCACCAAAAACAATGAGTGGAAAACTATGTTCCAAACCCACTACAGATCATTTGAATGGTTGGTTATGCCCTTCAGACTTACTAATGCTCCAGCAGCCTTTCAAAGGTTCATCAATAGCATTTTTGCTGATATGCTAGATGTCTCCATTGTGGTCTACCTAGATAACATCCTCATTTACTTTCAAGACCTCACCTTCCACCAGAAGCATGTCTGGGAGGTACTCCAATGACTCCATGCTAATGGGTTATACCTGAAGCCAGAGAAGTGCAAGTGGCACTCCAACTCTGTCAAGTACCTTGGATATATGCTCACCCCCTCCAGTCTTGCTATGGCTGAGGACAAAATCAACACTATTGTGGATTGGCCCAAGCCCAGGATGTTCAGTCCTTCCTCAGTTTTGTCAATTTCTATCATCACTTCATTCACAATTATGCTAATATTGTTGTTCCACTAACCCATCTTACTTGTAAAGGTGCTCCTTGGAACTTCTCCAAGGACTGCCAGAAGGCCTTCTAGGGCCTTAAGATCACCTTCACATCCACTCTGGTACTGGTCCACTAAATTCTGGATACTCCAATGATTGTTGAAACTGAGGCTTTTGACTATGCTATTGCAGGAATCCTTTCCATTTCTACTCCAAATAATGACTTACATCCCATAGCATTTTATTCTCATTCTCTCCATGATGCAGAATGGAATTATGATACTCACAATAAGGAATGCTTAGCCATTTTTGAAGCCTTTAATTAGTGGCAACATTACCTTGAAGGCTCTGGAGCTCCAATCTCCATTTTCATGGACCACAAAAATCTCAAATACTTCACCTCAACCAAAATGCTTACCTGCCAGCAAGCCCACTGGTCGGAATACCTTTGCCAATTCAATCTAGCCATACAGTATCATCTGGACAAGCTTGGAGTGAAGCCTGATGCACTGACTAGACATTGGGATGTTTACCCTAAAGAGGGGGACAAGGACTACACTCATGTTAACCCTGACAATAACAGACCCATTTTTACACAGGACCAACTTGCTGTGTTCATCTGAGCTACCTACCTCACAGCTCTGGTTCTCCAGGCCTCATTCCTTCATGACATTGAGCAGCTCCATTCTGACATCCTCTCCTCTCTTTCTAATGATCCTGTCACATTCCCTCTCCTTTCTGCTCTACCTACCAACAACCCTCACTGGACCATCTCTCCAGAAGGTTTCCTCCTCCATGATAGCTATATCTACATCCCAGAACAGGGTGACCTCCAACTCCAGATCCTCCAGACTTTCCATGATCACCCTATCATGGGTCACTTTGGTCAGAACTGTACTCTGGAACTCATCTGTCAAGAGTATACCTGGCCAGGCATCCAGACCTTCATAAAAGATTATGTTAGTTCTTGTACAGCCTGTGCTTGTGCTAAAGTTCCTAGGCATCATGTGTATAACCTCCTGAAACAGCTTCCAATCCCAGAGAAGCCATGGAACTTCATCTCCATGGATTTCATCAAGCACCTCCCAGCTTCAGAAGGCTTCATGGCCATCCTAGTGGTAATTGACAGGTTGTCAAAACAAGCCATCTTCATTCCTACACATGATACTGTTTCCTCCACTGACCTCACACAGTTATTCCTCATCAATGTCTTTTTCAGGCACATGGTTCCCTCCCATGTCACCTTTGACAGGGGCTCTGAGTTTGTATCTCACTTCTTCAGATCCTTAGGTAGAGCACTAGATATGCACCTTCACTTCACCTCTGGTTATCATCCAGAAGGTGACAGACAAACAGAACATGCTAACCAGATGCTAGAGCAGTACCTTCAGGTTCACTGTAATTATCAACAGGACAACTGGTCAGATCTCCTGCCCCTGGTGGAGTTTGCCTACAACAATGCTCCAAGTGCTACCACTCAAGTGTCACCATTCTTTGTGAACAAGGGTTATCACCCAAACTTCTCTGTTTACTCCAACCATTCTCTAACCTCCTCCTCAGCATCCACTTATGTTGCTGACCTTGAACAGTTACATGAGTTCCTCCAATCAGAGATGCTTGCAGTGCAGCATTGCTATCAAGGCCCAGCTGATGCCAAGCATAGCCCAGCTCCAGACTTCCAAGTCAGAGATCTGGTATACATGAGGGCAAAATACTTCTGCTCTACTAGACCTTCTAAAATGCTTTCTGAGAAAAATCTGAGACCTTTTCCTATTATTGCCCAACCAGATACACATTCATTGACATTATGTCTCCCTGATTCTCTCCAATCTGTTCACCCTATTTTTCACATCTCTCAGTTAGAACCTTCTACTCTGAATACTATACAAAACTGTGACCAGTCTTTACCTCCTCTGATCAAGGTGAACAAAGAGCCAGAGTATGAGATTGTGGAAATCCTCGACTCCAAGATTGATCAGAGAAGGTGTCACTGCCAACTCCTGTACCTGGTGTGTTGGCTCAGTTATGAGGAAACTGATGAAGAGACCTCCTGGCTCCTAGCCATGGAGTTGGGAAATGCAATGGAACTTATCTTGAACTTCCACCAGAGGTACACCAAGAAACCCAGACCACTACCTGCTCTGTAGGGAGTCAACTCCAGTCACTCCTCTCCTTATTTCCTTACTCTGTTGAGTTTCTGATCTTTGTTCACTCTTGTCCTTCTCTTGATTTCCAAAACATTCCTTCCTATATTGAAAAACAAAAACAAAAGAAAACGCAAAAAAACAAAAAAACAAAAAGAAAAGCAATTCTATGTACTACTACCTACTCCTCCACTTCTCCATCTCCATCCTCTGATCTGTCTTCCTCCATCTCTGTCTCTGTCTCCTCTGTCTCCATTTCCTCCTCCTCTGTCTCCTCTGCCTATACTCCTACCTCTACTCCCTTCTCTTTCATCTATACCTGCTTCCCTTTCTTCTCCTTCTCCTTTTCCTTCTCTTTCCCTTTTCCTTTCTCCTCCAGGGTGCCAGCAACCCTCTCAACCACATCTGTGATTCAGTAGAGCACCTGGAGGTGCTTGCCATCTGCAGTCCCTGGTGCTCATAATGGCCCTGCCCTCAGGATCTCCACCATGGACTGAACCCACTTCCTCCACTTGGCTCTGCCAGCCTCCTCCTCACTGCCCCACTTGCACAGAATGTGCACCTGTGCACACCCCACACATGCAGTGCCCTTCATGCCTGGCAGTGGGGGCATGCACTCCACCTTGCATGCTGTACACCAGTCACAGGCATCCTCCTCCCACTCCTTCTGCTTTTGCCCCACCATCTCCTGCTCACAGCTACTCCTCTCTGAGTCAGGGGACTCAATGCACACCTGCTTTCATGTTAGTACCCCTGCCATGGGTCATGTTTTTGTTGTGCACCTTTCTCTTCCCCTTGGCATCCCACTCCTGCCACCTACATGCCTCCTCTGCTCTCCACTTGTGCTCCACCTCTGTCCTCACTTGCTCCTCCCACTTCCAGCATTTTCACTTCTCAGCCTCATGCCATGCCCTTGCTGCCTGCTCTTGCTCTCACTGTTGCTCCAGCTGCCAGAGCTGTGCCCAGAGCTGGGCCTTCTGCTCCTCAATGGTTAAGGCCAAACTCGGAGACCTGCTGCAGTTGCTGTCACTGGACATGGTGGTGGTGGTGGTGGTTCATGTTGTGGTTATAACTCTAACAACAGCTATCCTCCTTTTACTCCAACACAGCAAAATTCAGACTCTGCCTGGTAAGCAACTCCACCCTATTCACCTTGTTCACCCTCTCCACAGGAACTTGACTGCCTCCTTGAATTGGCTCTGAACTGAACTTACTGCTTATCAGTGCCTTGAGGACTCAGCCTTAATAGGAGGGCACTGTCATATCCATCCTCCAACCCCTACATTGCCCCCTCCAAACCATCTCCAGCCATCTCTGCCCTCTCTGCCCTCACTACATCCATATCCTCATCTGCTCCTCTGCCCTACATCTCACAGTTCCATTACTTGTCATCAGAGCACCCCTATCTTGTTCCAAGCATGTCAGGACTTGTCATCCCTCACATTTGACAGGTGCCATGCAGAGTCAGTTGCCATTGTATCACTTCCATATATTCCCCTGCTTTCTGATTGCACCATGTGCTCCCTTCTTTTTGACACTTACATGTTTCATCTCCTTGCCTACCATGTTTCACCTTACTTTGCCTGTATATAAACCTCCATACATCCTGTACTATGAATATCAACTAAATTCCCCCTCCTCATCATTCCTCCTTCTCTCCTATTCCTACCTCCATCATCCTAGTCCAATCTCTGAAATACAAGGACCAGAACCTATACAAAGGCATAACACATAAGTCCTATGCCAACATCCTCACTAAGTTCTCCATTTCCACCTCCTCTATCAGACCTCTGGTTTACCCCCATCACTAACCCCTTCCACCTCAGTACTTGCCATCCTCCTCTGACCAGAGTTGGCACAGAGATCCCAGAGATTCAATAGTTGACCCATTAATTTGACAGAATGGAAAGCCACATGTTGACATGAGCTTGATATGCTTTGTGAACAGAAAGTTTACGAACTTGTAGATCCATCCAAAGGGTGAAAGGTTATAGATAACTGCTGAGTATTTGATGTTAAACCAAATGGTCACAAACATGCACATTTAGTCACAAAAGGTTTCTTCCAGGTCAAGGGAGTAGATTTTGACCAAATATTCTCACTTGTTGTAAGGTTTGAGACTGTGTAGCTGATGCTAGTGCTTGCCACCTTAGAAAATTGGCATATTGAGGCACTCAATGTTCACTCTGCTTACCTTTACAGAAAGTTAGACATCAAGATCTATACAAAACAACCCCAAGGCTTTGTAGTCCCAGGGCAAGAGAACAAGGTTCTCTGTCTTCAATGTGCCCTGTGCAGCCTTAAACAAGCCAGACTCACCTGGTGGAAGACTCTTAATGAGTCCATGACAGAACTTGAATTTGAACATCTGAAGTCAGATGCTGGACTCTTCCTTTACCAGAAGAAGCACACCATTATGGTTGTTGCTGTTGTCTACATCAACAATGCCATGTTCTGTGGTCCCAACAAATCTATTGTCAATGAGATAAAAGGGCATTTCATGAAGAAATGGGAATGCAGGGATCTTGGCCCAGCAAAGGAATTCCTACATATGCATATCCAACAAACAGGATGCTCAATCATGATTGATTAGAGCAACTATCTCCTTAAAGTCATTAAACACTGTGGGACTAAAACCACCCCCACACTATTGCCTGAGGGATATTACCCTCTCTCAAACACAAATGAGGTTGACCCTGAACTGCAATCCCATTACCAGATGGTGATTTGTTTCCTTCTGTACCTTACTTTAGGTACACATCCAGATATTGCCTATGCCATTATGGCTATGGCACAGCAGAGTGCCAACCCTCCAAGGAGCACCTTGCCAAGGCACTGTATATCTGCAAGTACTTAAATGGAATGCAGAATTACACTCTAGTCTATGATGGCACCTCCAGTGCAGGCCTCATTGCCCACACAGACTCTGATTGGGGATCAGATCTCAATAACAGACACTCTCAGAGTGGCTAAGTTGTGAAACTCACTAATGCTTCATTCTATTGGAAGACCTGCCAACAAGATTGAGTAGCTCACTTCTCTATGGAAGCTGAGTATATATCTCTCTGATTATAGCCAACAGCTGGTATGGCTTCCTTATTTAAGGAACTTGGCTACAATATAAAACCTATCCTGCTCTGCAGTGATAACCAAGGATCCATCTTTATGGCATCTAATCCAGTGATGGAAGTGCAGTCAAAACATATCGACATAAAATGGCACTTTCTCCAAGAATTTGTCAAGGAGAAATTGATAGAGGCTTTCTATGTTGAAGAATCTGAGAATCCAGCCAACATTCTTACAAAGAATCTAGGTCATGTGAAGTTTGAGAAGTTCCAATTGCAACTTGGCTTAGTCTTCTATGGCAGTCCATCCTCATAAGTGACATTCTCTTTATTTCATTTATGTTTTTCCCATACTGTGTACAAAACATGGGGGAGTGTTGAATGTGCACTAGCATAGCTGCACTTCACATATAATTTATAGAATACTTAAGTACACATGACTACAGTCACATGATGTATCTTATATAAACCAAACTCAAGTGCTGAGTTTGAATAATACTCTTGAACCAGAACAACAACATGCAACTAGCAACCTCAACAACACTACTAACAAGTAAGTGTTAGATGAGCATTCCACTCTATTTCAACATATCTCTGTATTTTGTCATTGGCAATCCACTGTACAAGAGCCTCTTCAGGACATATAATGCCACCCACCATGGCTTCACTGCTAATGTCTCTTGTCAAATGTCTACACTGAATGACCCAGTGATCACCTGAAATCTCACCAGTTCAGTTCAGGTCAATGCAAACAGTTATGACACCTGGTCCATAGATAGATACTCCTGGAGCACAACTTGTTCCTCTGGAATGGAATTCAGTGGGTACTTTTACTTTTGTCTATCATTCCTGCTTAACATAGTAATATGCATCCCCTGCACCAGCCACAGCTGGAATTACCATCATAAATGCCACTGCAAGCCAAATGTCAAGTAGGGGCAGCCTGCTCATGGCTTCCATCTGTCTCAATCAAGACTTTACTGGCAGGTCAAACCAGTCTTTCCATGAGTATTTATACTGTGCAATAGTATGCATTGCAAACTAAACCATGGCCTCATTCCCAGTGGCCCTTTTTGATTTTGTCCTAGGCTCAAGTTACTACCCACCCCAGGTCTGTCAAGTCATGCCACTGGTTACCACAGTCCAAACTACATATGACGAGAACAATATCATTCACATCATCCAACCACCTCTTAACCAACACCTTTACTAGATCCTACCATTACTAACAATATGGGAATATTATGGTTTCCTGCATTCATGATTTGGTCCATGTTCGTGACATCTCAAGGACTTGCTGATAATCCAATCAAAGACAATTTGGTTGAGTTTGTGGGAGCAGATACATCCTTAGTAATCGTGCATATCAACATGGATCATTTCCATGATTACTTGAACTCTGATTTCGACTGTCTTTTGACATCGATTATGATGATGGAACAGGAAAACTATCTCCATGAAGTCGTGGAATATACAGTACGCTCATATTACCACTATTGTTTCACCAGCCTCAACCTAATACACCACTGCTGTAATGTACTATGTAGCTCATGAGGTTCCAAGCAGCTATGGCCTATAATAATACGGACGTGATGGTTCAATTCAACAGCACTGTGAACGTACGGACGTTCGGCTGGACTTTTCATCTACGAACACGCGGCCCTTCCCTCGCAGCAATCACGCTCGTTACCATTCTAACGGTGGCTGCAGGGACTTTTGCGATGATCCCTGTCAACCACAACAACAGAACAAGCAAAGAACAAAAGCCACAGGCAGCCCCAGCTCACTTTTTCGACCCGACAGAAACGATGGACGTTCTTCTTGCCTCAGCTGCTGGGGACCTCGCTAGGGTGTCATCTGAGTCAGACTGTGGACATGACCATGGTGATATCAGTGGCCAAGATGGTGATCGCAATCGCCCTCGTTATGATAAACGTTTGAAAGTCATGCTTGAGATGACGGACAAGGGGAGGCCAGTGTTGAGGACCGTGGACGCTGATGTCATGTGTGCTGTTCATACCACTGATGTGGACCATCGTGCATCCCGCACGAGCTGCGACAGAGTTGGTCTGGAAGCAGGTGATGGTGGGTCGAGTGTAGATGTCATGCACCGCGAGGATAATATAGAACTTGGAAATCGGCAGACGACGAGGCAATAGGGAGAATTTGGAGTGAGCATGACGGTCTACACGGAGTTTTTCTCATCTTGCATCGTTGGGAGCCGTGGCAGGTTGCAGGGATCTAGTGTTTCTCTTGCAGGCATGATACTCATATCGAAGTCACCATTCATTGACCCAGTACAAGCAAATGTGGCTGGTATGATTGCCGAATTCTAATTTGTCGGGTTGTACCCTCTTCTTGCCTCGGCTGCTGGCGACCTCGCTAGAGTATTATCTGAGTTGGAAGATGACGGAGACCATGGTCAGATCAGTGGCAAAGATGGTGATAATGTTCGCCCTGGTTATGATGAACGTTTGAGGATCGTGCTTGGGAGAACAGAAAACGGGAGGCCGGTGCTGAAGTGCTGATGTCACGCATGTTACTCATGCTGCTGACGTGGACCGTCGTGCATCCCTCGCGAGTCGTCACAGGGCTGATCTGGGGCCGGATAACAATGGATTGAGTACAGATGTTGTAGGAGGCAATAGAACTCGGGGATTTACACGTAGACCAGGGAATAAGGGGGTTTTGAATGAGTATGCGCGGCTTCGCAACATGTAGTCTCCCGTCTTGCATCGGTCTAGTAGTCATAAAGACTTACAGCTTGATTGGGTTCCAAATTGGGAGCTGTGGCACGTCGCAGAGATCCGATGTTCCTCCTACAGGTATGTCAGCAACT
>JBBPJY010000689.1:0-11832 GCA_038088975.1 Xerocomus cyaneibrunnescens
GGAGTGCTATGGAGGGCGAGGAGCTGTTCAATGCCCTTTGGCCTGATTGACTACATAGTTGACGTGACGCCTGTGGTAGTGTGACGAGGGACATGATCTGCGTTTCGAGTTCAGAGTCAGAGGACGAAGTGACTGGATATTTTCGACCACACATTTGCAGCGGTTACATCTTCAAGTCATATGTCCTAGCATTACCAAATACTTGCACTCTTTTCAGCTCTAAAACCGCATTGCTTTCACGTGTCATCCATCTCGGTCATTATGCCATTATGCATTTCAGTCCAGTGGTTCCCTAGAGGAATATCACTTGACACACCGTATGCATCAGCTTGCACATGGCTGGCCAGCATTCTCCGATCTCACAGTCGAACCACTCATACCAAAAAAAAACGCTAGAGAACACGACTTTTCTTACGACCGCCCAATGCTTGCGAAAGCGTCGCTAAATCATTTCCGGGGTATCACCAACGACGAGTTCCGTGCCCTCGCGTCTCGACGCGATCGTTTGCAGCGTGACCTCGTTCGCTATGTGGCACTTTGATGCCATGTCTTGCAAGGTGCCTGGAGGGTCTCCGGCTACGTGCGGTGGTGAACACGTTGCAGTGTTTGCAGGTGAAGGACGTCTGTGGAATCGCGAGCGAGGTCTTGCTGCATTGGCGGGCCGACGTGTCTGGATCGGGCGTACTGGTGGTTTGGTTAACGTTCTGGGACATCCTGGGAGTCAGGAACTGTACGCACCGCAAGTGGACTGGGTGGAAGGCTGCCTGGGTCTGCTAAACACGTGCAGAGCTTAGGCAGTTGGTCAATACTCGCTCCAGGCCAACTAAGACCACCGATGTTGCATCGTGTCTACGGTGAGGATGAACGCTGCAAATTAGGGTTGGGAAACAGATGGCTCGGACGTGGCATCCGGTGAGCTTCCACTCTTTCCGCTCGCTAGTCCAGTTGTTCAGTCTCGGTTTGGTCATTCATGTCACCCGTCCAGGTTCGGGACGACCTTCACAACACCAGTCACTTCGCGACGTGGAGAATCTGGGGGAACTCCATGCAAAAAGGCCGGTTTGCATGGGTCGTTTCCATCCCGACCAATCCATAGTCTTTGGGTCTACTCTACCGAAATGAGAATAGCCGCTCAGGGAACGGTACCCAAATGGAACTGAAATCAACGGAATCTGTAACTTGTTTTAATACTTACACTAGTCTTTGGATCATTGTTTAAATACATCGTAAATAGAAACATATATAAGCAAACGACACGGAGAAATCTATGGGGAAGAGCAATTTAAGCTGTTCCTGGGCGAGCATTCTCCCCCGCCAGATGTTCCATTAGCTCCAACGAGCGATCTTCTGTTCTAGTTGGCGACATTTCATTGTCAGTATGCTGCCACTCATCTTCCATAGCAAACTCTCGGTCTACTACCCGACTCACATAGCTCCGTGTGTATGGTCGCGCTCGTAGCCTACGAAAGTTAAGCACGAGCCTTTGTCCAGCAACGGAGAGCACCGGAAACGAGAGTCTGTTCAGGTCTTGGTGTGTCAGAGTTCAGGTGAGATGATAATGGGCCTACACATACAAGCTGGAGAAAGACCCTGGGGTCCTGTTTGTGGATATTCAGCGATTTACTATCATTGAGCGTGGGTCGTAAAAAGCGGGTAGGGAGCTTACTCGACGGAATATGCTCCTGTTATACGTGAGCAAGACCCAAACGTCGAGAGAAGAGGACCTACCAACAAATCATTGAAAAGCCGTTATTGAACATGCATGCCTGTAATGCACATCAGAACTTGTATTTTCTATCGTCATTGGTAACGGGAGTGCCTACAGCATAAAATAAGATAGCTGGGCATAGATATAAGGGAGAAACAGATGCCCTAGTCAGTACTGTGCCCACCGATGAAGCTGAGGGTATATCGAATTTGCTTACAATCACGAACAAGAAGACGAACTAATGGCGAGGTGAGGGTGCTTTGGGACCACAAGGACCTGCAAAGGCCACGACATACCATCACTAATGCAATGCTGTCAAGCACGAGCCTACATAGTATATTAATCCAAGACGAACTGCCGCTCGTTATGAATGATGGATGACGTACGTAACAAACCAGAACATCCACTGTAAGCAAGTCAAACCAGTTAATGTCTCTGCGTGTATGAGAAGGAGATGATACTGACACCGTTCGCTGCAACCCCAAAAAACACTATCATCAGGAAAAGTCGAAGGACGAGAAGAAAGCTGTTTTACTTACAGGTAATCTCTATTAAGCATACACCATCTACAGGCGGAAATGCTGCACCATTGACCCCGTCAGTCCCCCTCATCAGTCTGTCATCCATATCATGTACCACTGCTATGTTGCCATGCATAGCATGCACTGCCCATCAACGTAAAGAAGCAGAGCATGTACAATAAGATCAACCAAATTGTCACATGGTAGGAGCAACCCCAGATTATCCAAGCACACATCATCACCACAACTATGCTTGACCCTTGCCTTAAAATTGACTCACAACATGGAAGAACACTCACATCGAACAGATTCGCCAGAGAAGAACATGAAGAGCGAGCAGTAGAGACTGAATGCATGACAAAACCAATGGGCATGTGGAATGAACTCAAGAGGATACTGTAAAGAGGATCTGGATGCGCACTTCCTTGGAAACAGGGCCAAAGAATCCGATTTCCTGGAGCATGATCACCATTTGTCCGATCTGTTGGTGACATCCGAAATAGGACAAGTTGGCCTAGACTTCTTGACACCAAATTCGTACAGCTCGATACCGCTCCTGTTCTTGTTGTTCAACATTTGGACCTCACACGTGATACGACGTCGTCTACCAAAGTTTTCTCGTTCTTCTTCCCTTTTCCCCTCAGTCCGTATTGTGATGGCTGAGGTGAGGGACTCATTCACTTGGTACATTGATAGACATTGACGTGACACTACCTATAGCTGATACGAGCGTGCCTTAGGTACTCCGAATATTAGTCCGTATTGTGACGGCTGAGCTGTTACGAGCGTGCCTTAGTCCAACACGATCAAGTTCCCATATCGATTCAGCAGAAAGCCAGCCTTGACAGTCGACCATGGAGCCTTCCAGATATACTCAACCTTTCGGGGACTGGAGTTAGCCTGACTACTTTTACAACGCAAAAGGAACATACCTCGGAAGGAAGGGTAATCAGGTAGTCATACATGAGCAACGAGGCACCGAAGAGCGCAGAATATCTGACGATGGTAACCAAACATATATTAGCGAAAAATGCTCTTCACGAAGCCATTCTTTTGGTACTTACTTTAGAATGAACAGGTGGTTCAGAATTGCAGGGTTTGCCAACTGAGACATAACAAATGGACACGATTGTGGCTGAGTTCTAGGATGACGACGAAGACCTGTTAATATGAGCACAGTCGCATAGAATGCATGGGGGGGAAGATGGTCATTCAAGTACCAGTACAAGCTTTTAACATGCTCCAGTGACTCTTGTGGGGTTATTTGTCACCCCGACTGTTGGCCAGGGGTGTAACTCTGGGAGCAGCCCACAGCCATAACTGCGAAACTATAAAGCCAGATTTTTGATCCCTCGACTCGGTTGAAATTTCGTTTAAAATTTGAGCAGAGCCTTTAAAATAATGCTAATCCAAATGTAGTGTACCTGACAACATGAGATATCAATTACATACCACTAGGGTCAGATGATTGCCGATAGGGATTTCGCTGAGGAGTTGAGATCAAACATGGATGAAAGTTGTGTGGTTGCAGACGGATAACCCAGTTTCTCCTCCACATATAGAGCATGTTCTTCCACATCAGTGTAAGAACTGTATCTGATTCAGGAAGATTTGAGTAGAATCTGTTGGACGAGTCGAAACACGTAGTCATCGCGGCGACAAAAATGCCTTTAGTCATACCCCTGACGGATGGGAAATTTTTTTTGTCCCTGTCTGAACTGGCAGAGTAGCATGCTCCCCAGCAAGCTGACTCAGACCAGCGGCGAACGTTTGAACTATCAGGCCTTCAGGCCTCAGCGCCAAACGGGGATCACCGAGTTACCGTGGTGCTCCGAGCTATCGACATGTCCCAATGAACCGGAGCACACTTCTCTGAGATGCAAGATCAGTTCTTCTACATTCCAATGTGATGCTATGGGCATAACTTATAGCCTTATAGGTTGGCCCTGCACCACCTGTACATGCCTTGCTATAGTCACTGCTCTGTAAATGATGGGGCGTAATCCATCATTAGCGTGGCACTGTTTACCTACTCCATCTTATAATTAACCCCAGCGGAGCATACCGAGCACAGGAGCACCGCATCCGGTATGATGTGCATGAGGTGAGCGCTGGGTCTGTTATACAGCGACCGTGCATAGTCTCCTGTGATGACAGCCCACAACATCTGTCAAAGACCAGTCTGGATATCTGTTTTATCATGGCGTAACTTCTGCCCATGATTCTCGACGCTGGCCGCCTTATCGTGTCTGCAGTGAGGTTCGGTGTTGATACAGAGCATGAATTAGCTATGTAGCTGCAATTCCTCTACAGCCTGCAAGGGCGCCTGGACGACCCAGATGGGGTTCGTCAGTGCCCGTGATCCCTGTAATGACGGCAGTATAGGGTATACTTAATTGGGCGACGAGCCAGCGCTCGCACCAATCTCATTTGCATTTGCATTGCACTGCCTCGCGGAGGGTGGAGCTAACCTTGCACCATTTAATCGTCCAATGCGACATTGACGTTGAACCCATACAGCCGTGGTAATGGGCAAACTTCGAGCACTGCCATGCACCGCCCTTGGAAGTCGCCCTACACGTGCTGGAAGCAAGTATTGGCTTAAAAGCACCCCAGGTGCATCCTTCTCACCCCTGGACCAGGAATCCAGCATCAGGACGGACCACCATTTCCAGACCCTGCAATGCACACGAACAAGAACGAAGAAATGGTCATTGCCAGTGCGACGCTCGTTCCCTTACACAATTTGCAAACATGGTTAATAACAACTCAGGTATCCGAGTGACAGATGTCGCTCTTGGGCTCAGACGACTCCCTGCTGGGTTTTATACCACAGTGCATCACAGCGGCCTTGAATGGAGAACGGAGAGCAAGCCTTCATCAGTAGATCACGATATCGTTGAGTGGAATGGGCCGATCCCAATGTGAGGTTCCCTTTCTCCAACCAGAGTTAGTCCTGATAGGGACTGCAGCCCCCCAGGTCCTTCCTCCACTGTTCGTATCGAGGTGTATGCAACATTTGAATTCCAACCATTACTCGGCGCTGGGGAGCAGCTGCGAAGGTTGACAGTTACTGTAGAACAGCTATTGGACCGCAGTGAAAGTGACGCTCGTGAGTGGAGTTTTGCGCACAAAGGTGTGGGTACTGAGAGCATGACAGCGTTTATACTCTTCCCAAAAGATGGGGACGTCGTATCACCGTGTTCATCAATTCTAGTAACTGCCAGACGGAGGAAGGGCGAGAGCAGCGATTCATTACCATCGAGGGTGTTTGATCCACACTGCGTAAGCGGGTGCCTTGTGTTAATGCGATCCTTGTTGACCACAGTGTGTGCACAGTCATCCACAGAATCTCAAGGCGAGCTAGCAGAGGCGACAAATCGAGGGCACAGCACTCTCTCGCGGTACCGAAAGCACGGTTCAAAACGAGATTTGGAGGACTCTATAGCAGAGTATGTGCAGGCACTCAGTCTCTGTCCGCTATACCACCCTTGTCGCGCAACAGCTCAGTCGAACCTGGCTATGGCGAAATTCATACTGTGTCAGGTTGAGGGCACGGATTCTCCTCTCCCTCTTGGCTTGTATCGCGATGCACTTCGTACCCGTCCTGTCGGTCATGCTGACCGTCCTTTCACTTTGATTCACCTTGCTGCGGTGCACTTCGCGCAATTCGAGAAGTCGAAGGATGAAGCTGAGAGAGCGAGGGCTGAGGTGTTATTGCATGAAGCTATGGAACTCAGCTCTGTAGGGAGCCATGAAAACCAAGCTGCGACGATCATGATTCAACTGTATGCCGGATGTAGCGCGGGGTCGTCAGCAGATCAGGACCCAACTTCACAGTTGACCGGCGAACACCTTGGGGACAGTGTCCGGTTGTTTGCCCGGTTCCAACGATCCGGTGATCTGGCCGATCTGCAACAGGCAATCATAGTTTTGAAGGAACTGGTCAGGTTTACATCGGTTTGGGATGATCGATATGGCGCAGGGCTGGGCATTCTCGGTGTGGCGCTACTGCATCGGTTCAAGCATCTCGGGGAGCGGAGTGACCTCGAGAGTGCAATCTCGACGCTTAGGGATGCTATTGACATGATACCTCATGGTCACCCTCACAAGCATGGCCATTTTAACAACATCAGCACTTGCTTCTCTACTCGTTTCGAGCATTTCGGTGAGCTGAGTGACCTCGAGAATGCAATCTCGACGGTCAGAGATGCTGTTGAACTGGCACCTCATGATCACCCTGACAAGCCTGGGTATCTCAACAACCTTGGAGCCTCTTTCAGAATTCGTTTCGAGCAGCTCGGAAAGCTTGGTGACCTCGAGAATGCAATCTCGACGCTCAAGGATGCTGTCGGCCTGACACCTCATGGTCACCCTGACAAGCCTGGCTATCTTAACAACCTTGGGATCTCCTTCTTGACTCGTTTCGAGCACCTTGGGGACCTGAATGACATCGAGAATGCAGTCTCGGCGCTCAGGGATGCTGTTGACCTTACTCCTCATGGTCATTCTGAGAAGGCTCCCCGTCTTAGTAGCCTTGGCTACTGCTTGAGAGCTCGTTTCGAGTGCCTTGGAGAGCTGAATGATGTCGAGAATGCGATCTCGATGCTTAGAGATGCTATTGACCTGACACCTCATGGTCACCCTGCCAAGCCTGGCCATCTCAACAACCTCGGGATCTCCTTCTCCTCTCGTTTCAAACGCCTTGGCGATCTGAGTGATCTCGAGAATGCAATCTCGACTCTTAGGGATGCTGCCGAACTGACTCTTCATGGTCACCCTCGCGAGCACGGTCGTCTTAACAACCTCGGCAATTCCTTCAAAGCTCGTTTCGACCGCCTCGGGGAGCTGAGTGACATCGAAAATGCAATCTCGACACTCAGAGATGCTGTTGACCTTACTCCCCATGGTCATCCTGACAAGCCCATCCGTCTTAGCAACCTCGGCGCCTGCTTCTCTGCTCGTTTCGAGCGCCTCGGCGAGCTGGGCGACCTAGAGAATTCGATCTCAACACTCAGTAACGCTATTGAATTAACTCCCCGTGGTCACCCTGATGCGCCTGGCCGTCTTACCAACCTCGGGGGCTCCTTCATGGCCCGTTTCAACCGCCTCGGGGAGCTAAGTGACGTCGAGAATGCAATTTCGGTGCACAGGGATGCTGTTGATCTGACAGCTCACGGTCACCCTCAAAGGCCTGTCCTTCTTACGAACCTCAGCACGTCCTTTTCCACTCGTTTCGGGCACCTAGGCGAGTTGAGTGACCTTGAGAGCGCAATCTCTATGGTCAGGAAGGCAGTTGACCTGACTCCTGATGGTCACCCTGACAAGCCTAATCATCTTAACAGTCTCGGCATCTCCTTCAAAACCCGTTTCGAGCGCCTCGGGGAGCTGACTGACCTTGAAAGTGCAATCTCGACACTCAGGGATGCTGTTGATCTGATACCTCATGGTCACCCTGACAAGCCTCGTCATCTTAACAGCCTCGGCAGCTCCTTCTTTACTCGTTTTGAGCGCGTTGGGGAGCTGAGTGACCTCGAGAGTGCAATCTCGATGCTCAGGGACGCCGTAGACCAGACTCCGCGTAGTCACCCTGAGACGCCCGGCCGTCTTAGCAACCTCGGAGCTTCTTTCTTGGCTCGTTTTGAGCGCCTTGGCGAGCCGAATGACCTCGGGAATGCAATCTCGATGCTCAGAGATGCTGTTGACCTTACTCCTGATGGTCACCCTGCCAAGCCTGGCTATCTCAACAACCTTGGCAGCTCTTTCTCCACTCGTTTCAAGCGCCTGGGTGACCTGGGTGACCTCGAGAGTGCGGTCTTGACATTCAGATATGCTGTTAACCTGACGCCTCATGGACATCCTGACAAACCTGGCCATCTTAGCAACCTCGGGACCTCCTATTCCACTCGTTTCGAACGCCTTGGAGAGCCGAGTGACTCTGAGAACGCAATCTCGATGCTTAGCGACGCTGTTTACTTGACCCCCCAAGGTCACCCTGACAAGTCCCTCTATCTTAACAATGTCGGCACCACCTTCCAATCTCGTTTCGAGCAACTCGGCGAGCTGATTGACCTCGAGAATGCAATTTCGATGTTCAGCAACGCTGTTTACCTAACTCCTCATGGTCACCCTGACCAGCCTGCCCGTCTTAGCAACCTCGCCAGCTCCTTTAGAACCCGTTTCGATCACCTCGGCGAGCTGAGTGACCTCGAGCACGCAATTTCTACATATTGCCATGCTGCTTCCTCTCCATTTGGTCCCATTCGAGTTCGATTTCGTGCATCACAACATTGGATATCTTGTGCCCGTCGTATATCCCATCATTCACTCCTCCATGCATATTCTGTCGCCATCAGCCTCCTTCCCCAGCTTGCATGGATTGGCCTGTCTCTCACACATCGTTACTCAGAACTCACCCGAGGTGCAGACGTGGTCCGTGACGCAGCAGCAGCAGCTTTGGACCTAGGATCCCCGGAAACTGCGGTGGAATGGCTTGAGAGAGATCGATCGATCGTTTGGGGGGAGCTCTTCCAGCTTCGCAGCTCCTATGAAGATCTGTCGTCCGCTCATCCAGATCACGCTCTTAGGCTTCGGGAGCTGTCTGGCGCATTAGACCGTGCTAGTGTCACTCGCGAAAAATCGCTGTCGGCATTATTAGAACACCCTCAGAGTGCGCCAGGGTCTTTGCGACAACATGCAGACAGACACCGTATTCTCGCGATTGAGCGAGATAAATTGCTGCAGGAGATCCGGAGGTTACCAGGGTTCGAACGATTCCTTCTGCAGAAAGAGTTCTCTCGCCTCCGTGCTTCAGCACACGCCGGCCCAGTGGTCATTCTCAATGCTGCAGAAACTCGTTGCGATGCGCTGATTGTTCTTGCCAACGTGGATCATGTAATTCATGTCCCACTTCCCGATTTCACTTTCAAGCGATCGGTTGATCTTCGAGGCATGCTGAAGGGTTTTATTCGTCACGCAAGGGAGGGGAAACGAGAAGCACTGGATGGCGCCAGCTGGGAATCTATCTTATCCCCGTTGTGGAATTCTGTTGTCAAACCTGTCCTCCATGCCTTGGCTTTCTCCGTATGTGATATTGTGTCACTCAAGTTCGCAGCTAACCCTCTCATCTATTTCCGAACAGACACCAGGAGACCTGTCGCGCATTTTTTGGTGTCCAACTGGCCCCTTCACGTTTCTTCCTATCCATGCAGCTGGCTTATATGGTCCTGAATATTCGCAACCTGGTCACAAGGTATTCGACTTCGTTGTTTCATCATACGTCCCTACTCTTTCCATTCTCGCTCCGTCGTCCGTCGCGGTACCTACCCGCAAACTGCGCTTCCTCATTGTTCGTCAACATCCATCGGATGGCCTATCCCGGCTTCCCGGTGTGGTCATTGAGCTAGAACACATCAGGGAGGTGGTCGCCAATTCTTCAGTGTATACCACCCTTTTGGAATCGTCTGCCGGCACCGTTGAAGAAGTACTCTCCCTGATGAAACGGGCAGACTGGGTTCACTTTGCATGTCATGGAATCCAAGATCCTACGATTCCTACTCATAGTGGACTTTGTCTCGCGCATGGACGCCGTTTGAAGCTGGGTGACATCATCGCGCTGTCACGTCCGCGACGTGGACTCGCCTTTCTCTCTGCGTGTCCGACGGCGAAGGGTGACGAGCGTCTCTCCGACGAGGCGGTTCACATCACGGCGGGGATGTTGTTTGCCGGTTACAGTGGAGTGATTGGTACATTGTGGTCGATCAGCGATCGTCTGGCTCCTGTTGTGGCGAGGGACGTCTACGGGCACCTGTTTCGGAATGGTACGAGGCCAGATTGTCGGGAGGCTGCACGGGCGCTGCACGAAGCCATTGGTCGTGTTCGAGATTGTGGCACGTCGTTCGAGGAGTGGATTCCGTTCATTCACGTGGGTCTTTGAACGTTTGATTGTCTATTCGTATGCTTCGTCTTGTACCTAGATAGATTTCTCGAACAGGTCTTCAAGCAATGTATCGTCATCTCGACCATAGCTGATGACTTGGTTCATTACGTCTGAACATTCGAGGCCTGGTCTCGTTTGGATCGTTTCCAATGCACATGTATACACGCTGCCAAGTACACGATAAACACCATCATGGTATACTAGGTATCTGTCCCATGTCTGTCCCTCACCGAACGCTATCACCTTCTCATTCACCCTCGCCCGACAGCTGGAACCTCCGACAAGTGCGGCTGCGTGATGCCAAACCAGCTAAGCTGGGTCGCGTTCTGCACGAGGGTGTCGCTCAGGGGGGTATTACTCTCCGACGTGAAGAGAATAAGCGGCTTCGGAAGGCATACATGAGGGCCAAGGCAGATCTGTCCATATGCGGTGTCACAGCGATCTTGAGACCCAAGATCCCAAGAATGGTACGCTAATGGGACTGAAATCATAGCGTTCGTTGTACCCGTCTTTGGATCACTAAATACACCGTAGACAGAAAGGTACTAGTATAAGCGAACGCATCGGAGATCGGTAGTCTCTGAGGAGATATACAGGAAGAGTCTATCCATGGATTACACACGTCCGCCAAATGCCTTGGTGAGCGCCAATCACCGCGCTGGATATTCTATCGGTTCCAATACGAGATCTACCGTCTCAGTGGGTGACAACTCATCGCCAGAATGCTGCCACTCATCCATAGCTGCGAGTTCTCGGTCTATTATCCGACTCACATAGCTCGACGTATGTTGTCGCGCTCGTAGTCTGCGAAGGTTGAGCACTAGCCTTTGTCCAGCGATGGAGAGTAGTGGAGCCGAGATTCTGTTCAGGTTCGGGTGTTTCAGATATTAAGCGGGACGGTAGGATTCGGCCTACGCACACGAGCTGGAGAAAGACCCTCGGATCCTGTTTCGTGGATGATCGGTGATTTGTTACTACTGAGCGCGGATATCAGAAAGCGGATGGGATGCTTACTTGACGAAATATGCTCCTGCCGCACGTAAGCGAGATACAATGGTAAGAGAGGGTGACGTACCAGCAAATCATTGTAAAACTACTGTTGAACAAGCTTGCCTGCAATTCACATCAGGATTGATATTTCTAGTCATCATTGATAACGACGATGCCTACGGCGTAGAATAAGGTAGCTGGGTGAAACGCATACACCAGTTAATACTATGTCCACTGACGAAACTAAGAGTAGATGGACATTGCTTACCATCGCGAACAAGCAGATGAGCTAATGGCGATGGGGCGATGCTTTGGAATCCCCTAGAAGAGTTGCAAAGGCTATAACATACCATTACCAACGCAATGCTGTCGAGCAGGAGTCTACGTAGTATATTAACCTCAGATAAATTGCTGTATGTCATGAATAACGCACGCCGGCAGACACAACAGCCACTATTAGTAACCCGAAACATTGTCAGACATCACCACGCATGTATGAGAAGGAAGCGATACTGACGCCGAATGCTGCAAGTCCAAATAAATGATATCGTCAGAAAAGGTCAAGCACGAGAACAAAGCCACTTTACGGGGTATCTCTGCCAAACATGCACCACTGACGGGCGGAAATGCTGTATCAGCCTCTCAGTCCCTGGGTGTAATCCGTCACTCATATC
>JBBPJY010000690.1:0-13930 GCA_038088975.1 Xerocomus cyaneibrunnescens
TAACTACCTACTCACGTATTACAGTCCTTACGGACATACGCTACAGGTAGATATCAATCATAGTCTCGTACAACGTCGACTGGAGTCCTTACGGACATACGCTACAGGTCGACAATTCCTTTCACAGACGATTCCAGCCCATCTCTCTAAAACTGCAACTCCAGCTTGATCTATCATGACAACCATACAGTCAGGGCTGGAGATGAACCTCCGTAAGATGACACGGCATACCTGAGAAACTACCTCCTCCATTTTTCCTGTCAATAAACCCACCAAGTCGCGCATACCCTCAGTGATGGTCGGGGAGCAAGCCTGACAATTGCGTGGCTTGACGGCCTGCACTGTCTTCTCTGCAGAAGCCAGCACAGCTTCCTTGCATGGCTTGTCTCGCAATGCTAAGAAAGTCTCCTCCATAAAGTCCTCCCACCATTGACGTGAGGTATTGAATAGCGCATATCTTGGCGTAGATGGCTTTGGACATCCACACATATAGTTGCCATAATAATCGCGTTTGTCGGACAATAGGGTGCAGGCTTGTAAGCTCCTATAGTGAGACTCGATCCAAGACAGGTCGTGTCGCAACGCAAATACAGCATCCCCACACCTTTTGTGGTAGGTCAGCAGGGAAAGCAGATTGGTCGCAGTGAGTAGTTCAACCTCTTCGAACCACGACGGGATGAGCGGCTGCATCAGCGTGTATCTTGCAGCGAGTATGGTCTCTTCCCGTAACTGTGCTCGATGCGCGATCGCAAAGCATCGCAGAGACTCCACCTCAAGGATTTTTGGGTTCGCGATTGCTTGGCAGGCCTTCTTCTCGATCACATCGAGGGAATACTTCTTCGCTGCATCCAGAATTACCATGGCATCCTTCAACTCCTCTATCTTCGGATCGTCCGCCAAGGTGCACGGGTAACAGAACCGGAGAAGAGTATCGAGGGTCTTGCTGTCCTCTGTTACGCAGACGACAGCAAGGCCATCCTTGACTTCCTGATCGCTGTTCTCTTCAGCAGGCTGAGGAATATCGAAGAGTGTCTCGAAGAATGGGGAAGCGAGAGAGAGGAATAGCTTGAAGACTCGGAAATCGACGCTGTCTGATGAACGCAAGATGATATCTGCCTTTTCATGATCGAAGGGTGCAGCAGCATATGTGGAGTCGCCTGACATTGTGAGAGATATCTGTTGACAGACATTATTATCTGAAGTAGGAATGCGAGATAAGGGCTTACAGTGAAGTGCGCAGAAACGGGCTGAGGGAGAAAGTCAGACTGCTTTCCTGATTAAATTCACGGGTGTCTACCGCACGGACCAAGCTCTATTCTAGCGGCCCCAGGCTCTGGAATACCTCTCGCGGGGGTGCGGCTTTTCCGTTCCTGATCCTTTGACCAATATGTAAACCTGTGGAACCTTCAGAGGCACGAGGCACAACGTACCAGTAATCACGATGATATTCTTGCCGAATGCTTGCATTTGGATATTGCATTCTCTAGAAACATACAAATGGGGGGATCGTAACATTCCGGGAGTTCTGGCCAGGGCAATGGTTCATCTGTCTATGACAGTGAATACAGCATATCAAGGATGAGGAAGGAGCTTACATCCAATGAAGAACCATGGTAAGGGCTACATGCGACCGGTGAATGTTTGAACCAGTGGGGTCAAAGAATGGCGCACTGTGAATTCGCAATTTGACTAACCTGCACACAAGCTTTCAGTACAATTGTTGTCTAATTTGGAGTTTTGACTCACCAACCATAGTTCTGCACTTTGAAGGTATGTCGCAAAGAGAAACAGGTGTCTTTCTTCGGTCAGTATTCTGGCATTGCGCAGTGCGATAGCCATATGCAAGTGGCGAGTAGCGGCAACCGCACCCGAGAGAGATGAACCTAGAAGAAACAGTGCAGAAGTGTTCGGAGCTTGCAACGAGTCAGTGGAAACAAATATACGGCCGACGAGACTGTGCCCTTAATATAATGAGGCTGACTCGGGGTCCAGATTGATGTCGCTTGTCCAACACTCTACACGCCACTTACGAGCTCCTGTGATGCTGGATCACCAAGTCTCCTGTCAATCTCTCAGTGCATAGTGTACAGAGACACTGTCTGTCCATTATAATCAGGATGGCAGTACAACCGCATCAGATGTTGCATACTGGCAATTCCAGTTCATTCCTCTAAGACTGCAACTTCAGCTCGATCTATCAAGAAAACCACACTGTTAGGATCCACTGATAAATCTCCGTGTGGGTGTATATGGCTTACCTGAGAAACTGTTTCTTCTATTTTCCTCGTAAATAAATCCACAAAATCACGCACGCCGTCGGTGATCTTTTGGGAGCAGGCTTGACAATTGCGCGACTTAACGGCATGCACTGTCTTCTGCGCAGAAGCCTGCACGATCTTCTTGCATGGGTTGTCTCGCAGCGCTGTGAATGTTTCCTCCATGAAATCCTCCCACCATTGGAGTGAGTTGCTGAACACCATGTATCTGGGCGGACATGTCCTTGAACATCCACAATCGCCATAGTATCGCCTGCCATAATAGTTGTACCAATATTGGCTATGCAACCAGGAGCAGACCTGTGAGTTTCCGTAATGAGATTTAATCCACGAGAGATCGAGTCTCAGTGAGTACACAGCATCCCCACACTTCTTGTGATAGTTCAGCAAGGAAAGTGGATCACCCGCAGTGATCAGCTCAGTCTCTGGGGACCATGTTGGGATCAGCGGCTGCGCCAGTGTGTATTTTGCAGCGAGAAGGGTCTCCTCTGGCAAGCGTCCTCGACGCGCAATCGCAATGCATCGCAGAGGCTCCACCTCGATTATTTGGGGGGTTGCAATCGCCTGACGGGCCTTCTTCTCGATCACATCGAAAGAGTACTTCCTGGCTGCCTTCAAGACATCTATGGCGTCCTTCAACACCTCGATCTTGGATCTTCCGCCAGGGTGCACGGGAAACAAAACCGGAGAAGAGTATCGAGGGTCTTGCTGTCCTCTGTTACGGGAATGATGGCAAGGCCATCCTTGACATCCTGATCACCGTTCACTTCGACAGGTTGAGGAATGTCGAAGAGGGTCTCGAAGAATGGGTAAGCGAGAGAGAGGAAGAGTTTGAAGACTCGGAAATCGATGCTGTCCGATGGATGGAAGATGGTATCTGCCTTTTCATGATCGAAAGGCGCGGCAGTACAGATAGAGTTGCCAGACATTGTGAGAGATATCTGTTGACTGATATTATTATCTGAAGAAGGAATGCGAGACAAAGGCTCGCGGTGAGGTGTGCAGAATCGAGCTGAGGGAGAAAGCTAGATCGCTTTCCTGGTTAAATTCACGAATGGCTACCGCGCGGACCAAGATCCATTTTAGCGGCCCCAGGCTCTGGAATACCTCTCGCAGGGGTGCGGCTTTTCCGTTCCTGATCCTTTGACCAATATGTAAACCTGTGGAACCTTCAGAGGCACGAGGCACAACGTACCAGTAATCACGATGATATTCTTGCCGAATGCTTGCATTTGGATAGCATTTTCTAGAAACATACAAACGGGGGGAATCGTAACATTCCGGGAGTCCCGGCCAGGGCAATGATCGGTCTGTCGACGACAGTGAATGCAGCATATCAAGGATGAGGAAGGAGCTTACGACCAATGAAGGACTATGTTAAGAACCACATGCGACTGATGGGTGTTTGAAACAGTGAGATCAAAGACTAACTCCTGCAGGCTACTGCAATTTCCGAATTCAACCGGTTTCTACACAAATTTTCATCCTGTGCCTGGCAGGCATAGTGGAAGAGGGAACGAACATCTCTCCTCAATCAGTGCTCTAGCATTTCGGAGCGCGATAGTCCTATACCACGAGGTAAGTGACAGTAAGCCGTTCAAGAGAGATGAACCTAGAAGGGCATGCGTCGAAAGCACAATTAGACAATACAAGTATTCAGAGCTTGTGGCAAGCTAGTGGAAATGACATCCTGCAGACAAGACTACCCTCAATGTGACGATTGACTCAGAGTCTCCGATCGCTCTATTCGGCTAATGCTTGATGTATCATTTGTGAGATTCTGAGAAGTTAGCGCATGAACGAAAATAAACCTGCGTTGCCTAACTCGGAGCGCTACTGCGTGAAGTCCTCCAACCAACTGGGCGTTTGCGGTTTGAATATCCTGTTGCTTGACAGAACAAATGTCGGTGATCGGAGGCATGGACAATCGTTCAACGTGCTCGTTCTCCTAGTTCCGTTGGGGCATTTCCAGGCAAGCTATGCGCAGCATTGACGCTCCCACAATGTGAGTTGATCCACGACATATCCACATACCCTGTCACCGCATCTCCGGTGACAGCCAAGGTGTGCGAGCGGTCGCCTGCAGCGATCAACTCAATATCTGGGAACTGTGAATGACAAGCAGCTACGTCAATGTCTACCTTGAAACGGTAAGAGCTCCTTGTGCACCCATGCCTCAGCACGTGATGAAGAAGTAGTGCAAAAACTTGACTGCCAGACAGTTTGACTAGAGAGCTTCACAGATTTTTCTTTCGGCGGCATCAAGAGAAAACCTCCTAGCGGCCTCCAGGAGGTCTACGACATCCTTGAGCACCTCGGGTATCGGATTCTCGGCAAATAGCAAATGCAAAGGAGTATATCGAGGATCTTGCTGCCCCCTGGCATGTGAATTATAGGGAGGTCATATTTTACCACCTGGTCCTCACTCAGTTCGGGAGGTTTGGCGAGTCCGAAACCCAGGGTCGCGAAACGAGAAAACTTTGAAAGACACGAAAATTGGTGCGATCTAAGGAGCACAAGATTGTGAAAGGATTTTCGATCTGTAACGTAGGTCCGTAAGGACTCTAGTCGACGTTGTACGAGACTGGAGAAAGCGGAGCGGACGGACGCGCGTGTTAGCGGACGCTGTCGTCCAAATATGGTAACCTAATGTAAGTACGAAAAATAACTAAGTATGTACTATTAAACGGGATGATCTCCAACAGAGATGATATTTGCTTTGCTGTGATCGAATGTCGCAGCTGGACATGTACAGGTGGAAGTTGTTGCCTACAGAAACACTGCTACGACTCATCAAGTTTTCAAGCGTCATAGTAGCGTCGTAACTTACTGAGACGTTCTCGTTGAAACAGACCAGCCTCTGGGCATAGATCTGGACAGCTGAGTCCACAGTCTGTAATGGGCTTCGCATTTGAAATGTGTCACGCCTAGCTATATTCAGCTCCATGCGAGTGCTGACCATTTGATTCAACTGTTACTAGTCTCCCAACGGATGAATGTATGACCATAACGATGCAAACAGAAGCGTGGCGTGGTACTTGATGCGGTCGACTCCGGTGCCAATTGACACAACGCGTGACCCGTCACGTGTGCTGGTCCCTGCCCACCCGTATCGGCGTGTTCAGTGGTCCAGTAACATCATATCTCCCGGTACGCATTCCAGATGCCGAAATGGAAAGAACCATCATGCTGCATACTTCTTCATTCAACTTCGACGTGGCGCTTTGGCTATATGACCGTGTCAGGGAGCTCCCTTCTCCTAGGTTCACAGAGAGTCGGATTACACTTCCATGTATTACTTTCCGATTCCCGCGTCTTTCGCCACGTCGAGCAAGCTCAGGCCATGTTTATCACGCGGATACAGATGCCTTCGGGACGGTGGAAATCAGGACGAAACGTGATCTCTCTCAGATAAGGTCACCATATCTCATTCACCTTGGTTGGGGACTCTGCTGGAGCACAATGTGCAGAGTGGTGAATTCGAAGAGGATGATGTTATACCACCCTCACTGAACATGGACGATGAAGAGAGCTCTAGCGAGGAAATTGACGACGAGATCCTAATGAAGAAACTACCGCTGAACAAACTGGCGATTCATCGTCACTTCCTGAACCTGAATCACCCTCACAGCTTGCTCCTGTTCGAACGGTACCCATGGACACAGAAACACGGGCACGGCGACTTGTTATCTGCCTTAGACAGCAATTTGGTCCACTCCTACTCAGGATCGCAGCGACGGATCAACATGTGGTGGTTTGCAAACAGATCGCGATGGACAGCGTGATCAGCGTACAGTTTCAGGGGAACTTCCCTCTTGCTCGTATTCTGGACAACGTTCGCATAGTCGACGTTCCGTAACTTACATAGCATCTCGAACATGTTTTCAATTGTGCCTTGCAATGGAACATGTAGGTCATTCGTCGCTCGTCGGTGCAAGTAAAGGACCTCCTGGTACGACACGTCGGAGAATCCGCTATTCTCTTCCCTGTCATCGTCACTCGAGTTCCCACTGATATGTATGCCTTTTAACTGACTTCTCATCGTAGGAATCAAAATATTTGCAATGTTGAGCCAGACCTGCCAGGCTGGGGCTAAGATGCTTTAGTCAATGACTTTTCTTCATTGCTCTGGGAGATGGTGTGATTGGCTCACCAGCCAGAGCACTACATAGATGTGAAGGGCCTGCTTGATCGCATCTGGACGTGAACTGATCGAACACTTCCCTTGATCGTCTAATTCCAGGTACTCAGGCGAAAAATGATGGTGACACGGCGATGAGAGTGATCAATTGGTTGGACTTCAACGGTATCACCTAGACTTGTTAGCTCGTTGCTGCCACAGCTCGTTGTCCGACGACAAGCCACGGTATTTGACGTGTTTCTCGTCATGCTGGGTTTCATGCATCCTGCCAACTCTTATGATCAACCATGAGTTGTAACATGCTTACCAGAGGCACGGGACTCCTGGGTTGGTAGCCTTCTGCCAGATCGCTGCTCTTGCCTAGGCTCGGTTTGGGAAAATCATGCGTTCCTCGCATACATCACATTCCAAGGTTCAACTTCTCGGCTTGGGCCAGCACGACTCCCGTTGAAAGGAAACAAATTCCCTGAGAGGGGCATTCTCAAGATGAGTACAAGGTGCTCAACTTAGCTAGGCACGAAACAGATCTAGTTCACTTGCATATCCAAACATGCGCCATAGAGAAACACCACTGATTCTAACGAGACCCTCGCGACCCTCTAGTAAGGATTCCGGTTCATTTCTCTAAAACTGTAGCTCCAGGTCGATCTGTCAAGAATAGCGTAGCGTTAGAGCCAGTGATGAATCTCTGTGAGGGGATACAGCATACCTGAGAGACTACCTCATCTATCTTTTGTGTGAATAAATCCACCAAGTCGCGCATGCCCTCAGTGATCACCGGGGAGCAACCATCACATCTGCGTGCTTTAACGGTCTGCACCGTCTTCTCTGCAGAAAGCCGCACGGTTTCCTTGCACGGCTTATCTCGCAGTGCTAAGAATGTCGCCTCCATGAAGTCCTCCCACCATGGGCGCGAGGCCCTGAATAACGCGTATCTGGGCTTAGATGGTGTTCCACACCCACAATAATTATGTGTATCGGACAACAAGGAGCAGGCCTGTAAGCTCCCATAATGAGACGTGATCCAAGATAGATCCAGTCGTAACGCATAAACAGCATCCCCACACTTCTTGTGATAGGTCAGCAGGGAAAGCAGATTGGTCGCCGTGAGTAGTTCAACCTCTTCGAACCACGACGGGATGAGCGGCTGCATCAACGTGTATCTTGCAGCGAGTATGGTCTCTTCCCGTAACTGTGCTCGATGCGCGATCGCAAAGCATCGCAGAGACTCCACCTCAAGGATTTTAGGGTTCGCGATTGCTTGGCAGGCTTTCTTCTCGATCACATCGAGGGAATACTTCTTCGCTGCGTCTAGAATTACCATGGCGTCCTTCAACTCCTCTATCTTCGGATCGTCCGCCAGGGTGCATGGGTAACAGAAGCGGAGAAGGGTATCGAGGGTCTTGCTGTCCTCTGTTACGCAGATGACAGCAAGGCCATCCTTGACTTCCTGATCATCGTTCTCTTCAGCAGGCTGAGGGATATCGAAGAGGGTCTCGAAGAATGGGGAAGCGAGGGAGAGGAAGAGTTTGAAGATTCGGAAATTGATGCTGTCTGATGAACGCAAGATGATATCTGCCTTCGCATGATCGAAGGGTGCAGCAGCATATGTGGAATCGCCAGACATTGTGAGAGATATCTGTTGACAAACATTATTATCTGAAGCAGGAATATGAGACAAGGCTCACCGTGAGGCGCGTGTAGACGAGCTGAGGGAGGAGGCAGGATCCATTTCCTGGTTAAATTCACGAATGTTTACCGCACGGACCAAGAACTATTTTAGTGGACCCAAGTTCTGGAATAGCTTGTTCAAGGGCTGCGGCATTTCCGTTCCTGATTCTTCTACCAGGACCCAAACCTGGGGAATCTTCAGAGGCACGAGGCACGACGGCGTTGTGCAACTGGCCAGTAAATACGACGGTTTTCTTGGCAAGTGCTTGGATTTGAATATTGCGCTTCTAGAAACACGTAGACGGGAGGACTGTAATGTTCTAGCCGGCTCTCATCAGGGCAAGGGCTAGTCAGTTGACCACAGTAAATATGGTATATTAAAAATAAGGAGGAAGTCTACGTCCAATTAAAAACGTAAGAGCCACATGCAATGGATGAGTGTTTGAACCAGTGAGATCAAGACCACCCGCAGGCACTGCGAATTCGACCAACCTGCACACAAATTTTCAACATAAGTCGAATTTGGAGTTTGACTCACCAACCCTAGTTCCGCGCCTGGAAGGTATACAGAAAGAAGGAGCAAATACTTTTCTTTGATCAGTATTCTAGCACCTCGTAGTACAATGGCCCTACGCAATGGGAAGTAGCGGCAAACTGCACTCAAGAGAGACAACCTAGAAGTTCATATATCAATACGAATAGAGAGTACAAGAGTGTCCAGAGCTTGCAACGAGTCAGTGGGAATACTATGACACGGTCAACTCCGGTGCCAATTGACACGACGCGTGACCCATCACGTGTGCTGTTTGAGAGCGTGATCTCTCCATCCAACCACTGACCAATGCCAACAATTGCCTTCAATCCTGCTTCCATGCATGCAGATGAGACGCACTTGCTTTGCTTGACAGGGCACTCGCTTCATGAGGCATGCTTAGAGGCGTGCCATATTTCGCCTATCATGCATGATCAAGTCTTTCGTGTCCTAGGTGTCGCAAGCTCATCAGACGGAGAGGCATCCCCGCTCTTGCTTTCCCCTACCAAATTGTTGGCTGGGCCCCAGAGTAGCCTATGCTCAATGGCCAAGGTCTCTCACGTGTGATTGATCAGAGAGCTCACTGAGGAAGCCAAGGCAGCCCATGTAAATTGCTCAGGTTGGATTCTTAAACCACGGGACAAGATGGATACTCCAAGACAGATAGTATACAGCATACCTAAACGATACAACATCTTCATGGTCAGTTGCAAAGTGACGGGCGACGAACTTGGTGTCCGGGGTTATGAGGATATGGAGTTCGAGAACAGAAGTGAAGACAAAGTTCAGCTCAGTGATACCGGCACGAGAGCAAATCAAATGATACGCTGGAGTGACCAGAAATACTTTTAATACCACGCATGCCAACGATCTCTCTAGGAAGATCAGACCCCAGGGCCACCTCTTCAGTTTTCTTTGCTCTGGAATCTCAAACCGGAAGCCCTGGGTGGACCACCTTCTAGAATTGCTCGGAAGCTAGAACATGGAAGTAAGCAGGTCGGTAGAAGCATTGCTGTCAAGGTGAAAATGCCCGGCAGCGGTCCTCACAAACAGGTCAGTGGTCCATTGGAATATTGACAGGCAGAGCCATTTCAACTTCGAGGCACTGTGATACGGTATCAAAATTCAATTCGAAGAGCTGAGGTGCATAGCGCTGGACCCAGTGCATGTCATGTAATCAGAGTCATACCAATTTATTTGCATGTGTTAGAATGCCCGTTAGTCTATCGGGTACACTCGTGTTCACGCCGCAACTCGAGCATACAAGTATGAGAGTGGGTCATAGCATTGATCTATGTGGGACCACGCACGTAGAGAGAACGTGTCCGCGGTCAAGCAATTCTCATTACGGCCGCGTGCCTCTAAACTATACGGATGTACACATCAAAGAGTGTGGCGGTAAAGTATCTATGATTATAGGACATCCGCTCATCATGCTTGGACTGCCTCTCCATTAGACTGACCTGCAGGAGATTCAGACAGACCAGTTTTCTTAGGTACAACGCCATCGACGGGTGCAGGTGCAGTATTGGCATTTTTCCTTTTCCCAGTGGTGGCGGGTGGTATACCATTTCCTGCAGGAAAAAACGTCGTACTTCAAACTCGAGCCACACGGACCTCACCTTCTTTTTTGTCTCTTTGTTTGCATTTGGATCCGGGTACGCGAGCTGCGAAGATCTGTTGTCACCCCTCGTTGGCCAAAAATGCTGCTTGAACTGGCCCCGACAAACTAATGACCGCGTCCCTCATGCTCGCCTTGAGGTCCCCAGATGGATATTTTTCGCCGCAAAGTCATCCTCCCGTTCCTGGTAATGACTTGGTCCCCTGCCCTTTTCCCGCGTGATCGTAAACACCGTCCCCTCCAGCGCGTCGTCCACCGTAAACAGCATTTGCGACCCTGTCGATTTATCGCCTTCCTCCTCGTCCTCGCCCGTGTCCCCACGCAACCGCTCGAGATGCATATCGCTGATTATTATCAATACCGCCTTGGCGAACGCGAGTAGCTCGTTCCCCGTCACGCTCCCTTCCACACAAAACACCTTCTTGACCTGTCGCTTCACCACTTCTGGTGGGTCCAAAAAGTCGATCTTGAATTCCGGGCCTGATGACGATACCTTGCCGCCCATCAGACCCAGTACCATCGGATTCAGGTGCGCCAGCTCGGCATAGGGAAGACCTGTTCGGTGTTGATGAAAATCTTGCGCTATTTCGACGCCAAATATGAGTCAGATCGAATCAAAACTACATACCCAATGCCACCGGAGACGGTCCAGAGGAATACACACCTGATCTGCACCGCCAAACTGAAAATCGACACCAAGATACTCCTCGTTGAGTGCTTGCAACACAGGGTAGATCAGCCCGCTTGGCAGTGGGCTCTTGACCTGCTTCACCACCTCCAATTTCGCATTTTCACACCGTGCTCCGTCGCGATCTTGCAGAGCTTGTAGTTGTCCAGACCTCCTTTGAGAGCCCGTAGTCGGAACCACGGACAAAGATCAATTTTATCGTGGGTATGCCGAGCGAGGTGAACACAGCATGGAGGACAAATTCGCAGTACTTTGTCCGGTATGCGACGAAGTTGAGGGGTGCCTTGAGGTTGTCAATGAATGCGGGGATGAGCGCGTATAGTAACAGACGAGAATGAGTAGGCATTCCTTTCTGGTAATCGAGATAGGGTCGAACATACCAGTGCAGAGAATCTTGATTACAGCACCACTGGAAGCCCGCTATGGCTAGTGGTAGGAACACTGGTGAGATCGGTCAGGAAAGTGATAGAAATAGCACTTGATCGGGTCGGAGGCGCGCGACTAGAGAGAACTAACTATGTACGAGTAAGCTTCAAGTAGGTAATATGAATGTTAGTCACTCACCTCAGTCGTGCACGGTATGCAACGGACTGAGGTGTTCGAGTACGAACGGTACATCTTATATACGGTAGGACACTACTGTGAGGCACAAGGGGATAAAGGGTTGTGAGCTAGGTTCATAAGTGAAACACAGGAACAAAAGGGTGATCAAAGGGATGCGACATGGCTGAATAGAATGGCCATGCGATCCTGTACCTGCGAGCGATGTCGCGCATCGGGCTGTGCGCGCATCAGTGGTCAATTCCGCCGGTCGCGGTGGCTGCGCGTGCGCTTGCTATTCCAACAGAAAGAACTACAAGAGACGGGTACACGTGACTTGTGTGCCAACATGCTTACAACCACCTCTAGGGAAAGATCTACATTGGATCTCGGTCAATAGCATAAAGCATCTGGCTTATGTGCGCCGCATGGACACCATGATTAGCATGGAAAACATACGAATTTCTTGAAAGCGGGGGTCTCGAGACAAGAGTAAGCTGTTCAACTCAGTTAGTCATCACACGAATATAGTACATTCACATATTCAAACATGCATAGTGGAGACATCACCCCATTCTGATGGGAGGGCACACTCTTGTGATACTCTAGTAATGATTCTGGCCCCTTTCCCTAAAACTGCAACTCCAGCTCGATCTGTCATGAATACGTACTCAGGGCAAGCGATGAACCCCCATGAAGTGACACATCATACCTGAGAAACTACCTCCTCTATTTTGTGCGTGAATAAATCCACTAAGTCGCGCATGCTCTCAGCGATCGCCGGAGAGCAAACTTGATAGCTACGCGCTTTAACGGCCTGTACTGTCCTCTCTGCAGAAGCTTGCACGGTTTCCTTGCACGGCTTATCTCGCAGTGCTAAGAAAACTTCCTCCATGAAATCCTCCCACCATTGGCGCGAGGTATTAAATACTGGATATCTGGGCGTAGATGATGTCCGACACCTGCAAAGAAAATTACCATGATAGTCACGTTTGTCGGACAACCAGGAGGCTTGTAAGCTCCCGTAATGAGACTCGATCCAACATAAATCGAGTCGCAATGCATATACAGCATCCCCGCACTTCTTGTGGTAGGTCAATAGGGAAAGCAGATTGGTCGCCGTGAGTAGCTCAATCTCTTCAAACAACAACGGGATGAGCGGCTGCATCAACGTGTATCTTGCAGCTTGTAGGGTCTCTTCCCGTAACTGTGCTCGATGCGCGATCGCAAAGCATCGCAGAGACTCCACCTCAAGGATTTTTGGGTTCGCGATTGCTTGGCAGGCTTTCTTCTCGATCACATCGAGGGAATACTTCTTCGCTGCATCCAGAATTACCATGGCGTCCTTCAACTCCTCCATCTTCGGATCCTCCGCCAAGGTGCATGGATAACAGAAGCGGAGAAGGGTATCGAGGGTCTTGCTGTCCTCTGTTACGCAGATGACAGCAAGGCCATCCTTGACTTCCTGATCGCTGTTCTCTTCAGCAGGCTGAGGAATATCGAAGAGTGTCTCGAAGAATGGGGAAGCGAGAGAGAGGAAGAGTTTGAAGACTCGGAAATCGACGCTGTCCGATGAACGCAAGATGATATCTGCCTTTTCATGATCGAAGGGTGCAGCAGCATATGTGGAGTCGCCAGACATTGTCAGAGATGTCTGTTGGCCGACATTATTATCTGAAGCAGGAATGCGAGACAAAGGCTTACAGCGAGGTGCGCAGAAACGAGCTGAGGAAGAAAGTCAAATTGCTTTCCTGATTAAATCCACGGGTGTCTACCGCACGGACCAAGATCCATTTTAGCAGCATCAGGCTCTGGAATACCTATTGCAGGGGTGCGGCTTTTCCGTTCCTGATCCTTCGACCAGAATGTAAACATGTGGAATATTCAGAGGCACGAGGCACAACGGAGTTGTGCAACGGACCAGTAAACACGATGATATTCTTGCTGGATGACGCTTGGATTTGGATATTGCATTTTCTACAAACATATAAATGGGGGGATCGTAACATTCCGGGAGTTCTTGCCAGGGCAAGGGTTTGTCTGTCGATGACAGTGAGTACAACACATCAAGGAGGAAGGAGCTTACGTCCAATCAAGAACTATGGTAAGAGCCACATGCGACAGATGAATGTTTGAACTAGTGAGGTCAAAGAGTGGCCTCCTGCAGGCACTGTGAATTCGCAATTCAACTAACCTGCACACAAGCTTTCAGTATAATTGTTGTCTAATTTGGAATTTTGACTCACCAACCATAGTTCTGCACTTTGAAGGTATACCACAAGGAGAAACAGGTATCTTTTTCCGATCAGTATTCTGGCATCGCGCGGTGCGATAGCCCTGTGAAAGGAATTGTCGACCTGTAGCGTATGTCCGTAAGGACTCCAGTCGACGTTGTACGAGACTATGATTGATATCTACCTGTAGCGTATGTCCGTAAGGACTGTAATACGTGAGTAGGTAG
>JBBPJY010000697.1:0-13877 GCA_038088975.1 Xerocomus cyaneibrunnescens
AGTGTTTGGAACACGCGTGCATGGACATACCAAGAATACGTTGCGGCGGAGAATGTCCAGTTCTATACGGAGGACTGGAAGCCATACCTTGGCCTTGATATGTTCAATCACAAAGGGTCGCCTATCATTATTTCGGAAATGCAGCAGGCTTCAGGGGTTTCGGCGGAAAAGCTGGCTCTTCTGCAACCAGACTTGAAGAGGGTTCGCGAGAAGCTGTTTTTGGCCTCCATGCGTCAAACCACCCTCGTGGAGGACATTGCATACTCGCTACTTGGAATCTTCAATGCTTCGATCCCTGTCATATATGGCGAGGGGAATCGTGCAGTTGGTCGCCTCCTGGAACATATTCTATCTGGTTCGCGCGACGTGACAGTCCTCGCTTGGACTGGGCGAGCAGGTCCCTATAATAGCTGCCTTCCGGTCGACCTCACAGCTTACAACCAAGTCGTTCCGCTACATATCCCACAACTGATCGAGCCGGGTGATATGGACAACATGGTCATGGCATTACGCTCCTCCTTGCCTGACCTGTCCCTCGCTACAGAGCTACATAGACAACTCAACAAGCTTCCGCTACCATTTGCCTCTCACAGTCGATTGCAACTCTCCGGCATCACTTTTTCGGTTACCGAACTTACCTACGTGGAATCAGCTGTAAATTCCGACATCCGTGTCTATCATGCGGCGACAGACGTGCTAGGTGATGTCGAGATCAAGACTACGGACAACCTTTCTGAGGTGGAAGGTTATATCTTGATCCATCCGTGGATTTGCCCCCTCCTTGATCAAGAGTTCTCGCACCGTGTGGTTGGGACGGACGATACGACGCGGGCACTGCGTCTCGTCGCTCGTCTCAGGCAGCCATTCGGTGCGCTGTTGCTCGAGCCGCTGTCGCGCGTGGACTATAGACGTGTTGCAGCAGATAGTTTTATCATGGTGCAGGTCCGCGAGGAGACGTCGTTGACTGTGTTAATAGATAGCATCTGTACGGTCGACATACAGTAGAGGTTGCTCGACGACTTCATGACTTCATCCTTCATGCCGCACTACTATATACCCTAGATTAGTGACATTCACCCTTGTCATAGCCTCAGTGGTTTTCGTTCTGTAGAGTCTCCCTGCAATACGACTGGGGAACAGCCATTCTCCAAGCGCTGGTACGGATAACTTGTTAGCCAATGATGGGTATGCGAGTTCAGTCGACGAAGATTACAGTGTATACACGCAAAGTACTGTCACATCAACGGGGACCAAAGGGGTGCATTCCATAGCATACAGCTGGCATCATTTGACTGGGTGACGGAGAATCCATTGAAGCCAATTATCGGAACAGCATATATTCAGTCACATTGGTTGATGAGAAGCATATCACGAGCGACGACGAGGATAGGAAGACTTGACATTAACAGGTAGAGAATAGCTGGGAGGTGGGATATCTCGCCAATGGGTGCGAGGAGTGTCTGAGCTAGCGATGTCTGTGAATGGGCTAGAAAATTGGTACAGTGTGGAATATGGAGAGTGACTCGCGACTTCATTGAAGGACAGAGATCAATATGATGACAATGATACCAACCTTCAGTCAAGCCCGTGACCATCATGAGTCGATCAACTTCGAGGACAGGACCAGAGAAATATGATGAACAGGCACTAGACACGTCAGGGTGAGGAGACACTCACGAAGTCTCCACTCCTGGCATCCCCTGGTACCTAACTTGTTCGGCCCCTGAGTCCCCACAACCACTATGTATGGTCTGGACCTGTTGGCCACCCTGATGGACAAATGCATGGTTCATGACGACATTACGAGCTTCGCCACTACAAGCCCTCATATAGTGACAGTTATGTGCTAAATAACTGCTGCTATGATCCATCCTACATATGTTCAATCATGACTGTAAATGGGAAAGAGGAAGAGGTCATTACCCACCATCTGACAAGGAACTTCACAACAATCACACTCGAAGGGAATGCTTTTGGGGGAAGAAATGAAATTCCAAGTCTGAAGTACTGTACACAGGAGTCTTACTTATATACTACTGTACTCAAGTGCATGGACCAACTACATCATAGTCTAGAACTCATGTGATAAGGTGAAGAGAAGAGAAAAAGGCTTTTCAGTACCCCCTTTTTAAGGACTGACGTCTGTGGCAGTTGGGAACTCAAAAGATGATTCAGGGAGCTTCTGTAAAGACTTGCAAAATAATAAGAAGTCAGCGGATTGGAGAATTTTAGTGGTTGGGAAGGGAAGGGGCTGGTGTAGACATATGGGACATTGACAAACCAGATCTTTAGTGGATTGCAGTTTCATGGTGGCTTTGGGTTGAATGGCCATTGGGTGCCTTCAGTGGAAATCTTTAATAGCATCTTGAGCATGAGGCAGTTGAGACACTTTTTTCCATTCCCTTTCTTCCTGGGGAAATCCTTTCCAATTTACCAAGTATTCCACTTCTCCTTGTCATTCTTGGAAGTCTAGGATAGACTCTATTTCTTGTTCAGCTTGGTCACTGATAATATCTGGCAGAGGAGGTGGAGGGAGTCTTTGAGAGGGGAATTGTCCTCTTTTGTATGGCCAGAGTAGGCATTTGTTGAAGACTGGGTGAATCTGTTTCCAAGATTTGTCCAGTTTCAATTTGTATGCCACATGGCCAACCTTTTTTATGACCCTGAAGGGGCCATATCGTTTGTCATCCAGTTTCTTGGAAGGTCTATCTGAGCAGATATTGGTGGCTTCGAGTAGCACCAGGTCTCTGGATTGATACTCCTTCCGTTCTTCTGCTTTTCAATCATGAAATTGTTTCATGTCTCTTCTTGCAAACTCCAAAGCTTCTTTTGCCTGAGTTTGCATTTCCTTCATTCTGGTGGTGAAGTCCTCTGCTGCTTTGTTATGTGGTTGGGCATGGCGGTCCACTCCTATACTTGGATTGTGGCCATAATTGAAAACAAATGGAGAATGTTTGGTGGATGTATTAGTCTTTTGATTATGAGCGAATTCTGCAAGCAGAAGCCACTCTGTCCAGTTATTCTGCCAGTGGTTTGTATAGATCTGCAGATATTGTTCAATTTCTGCATTCATTCATTCCACTTGGCCATTAGTTTGAGGGTGGTAAGCCATAGATGGGTTTGCTTCGATGTGAAGTATTTTGTAGAGGTCCTTCATGAAGGAAGACATGAACTGAGTTCCTCAATTGGAGATGACTTGTTTTGGGATACTGTGCAGTTTGAATACATGGTCTCTAAATATTGTAGCTATACCAAGAGAAGTAATATTAGAAGAGATGGGGAAAATATGTATCATTTTCAAGAATCTATCTACTATAGTGAGAATGGTGTCTTTCCCATTTGATTCTGAAAGAGGCCCAATGATATCTATAGAAATTTCCTTCCATGGATAGAAGAGAGCTTCGAGAGGATGTAAAGGCATCATATGCCTTGTTCTTTTTGTTTTTGCCTTTTGACATACGTCACATCCAGATATATAGGCCTTGATGTCTTTTTTTTATCATGGGCCAATAATATCTTTCTTTGATGAGGTCAATTGTTCATCTTTCTCCTGGATGACCAGCAAGAGGATGATCATGATTTTCTTGGATGATGCGCTTGTGAAGTTGAGGGTTTTTTGGAATGTAGAGAGTGTCCTTCCAATAAAGTATGCCATTTTGTTGTCTCCAGGAGAGTTTTCCTTGGGATAAGCCTTCTCATGCAAATCGTTCTCGTTGGTGTTGGCACTTTTTGACAAGTTTGAATATGCTTGAGACAGCAGGAGTAACAGTAGCATGCACAGCAGCAGCTTCTGTTGGTTTTTTGGGGGTGAGCTCAGTGTTAGCCCTAACAAAAATTGATGGTGAAAAGAGGTATGAGTCCTTGTTATCAGACTCTACCCCCTTTTCATGATCTGGCCTCTGGGACAGAGGGTCAGCTGGGTTGGTCTTTCCACTATGATGGATGATTTTAAAATGATACTCTTGGGCAGCTTGGGACCACCTGGCTTGTCTTCTTGACAGGTCCTGGGGCTTTTTGAAGAATTCAAGGTTCTTGTGATCAGTTAGAACTTTGAATTTGTATTTTGTGCCTAATAGATAGTGGTGCCATTCCTTCAATGTGAACATGATGGTGAGGGCCTCTAAGTCTCCTGTGTGATAATTCCTTTTGGAATCACTAAGTGACTTTGAGATAAAGGCTACCAGTCACCATATTTCATCTTGTTTTTGGGATAAGACTGTGCCTATGCCGAATCCAGAAGCATCAGTTTCGATTCTGAATGGGGTGTCATTATAGGGCATCCTAAGGGAAGGGGCGGTTGTGAGGATGGTTTTGAGAGAGTTGAATGCTGTTTGGCATTCCATTGTCCATGTAAACTCTCTTTTATTGAAGGTGAGGGTGTTTAGGGAATGTGCAACTTGGGTGAAGTTGCAGACAAATCTTTGATAGAAGTTGAGAAATCCTAGAAAACCTTGTAGTTGTTTTCAACTGGTGGGGATGGGCCAGTCATGGATGGCAGATACCTTGCCTTCATCCATTTTTACTTCATCTTGGCCAATGATCAGGCCGAGGTATTTAGTTTCAGAGGTGTCAAATTCGCATTTTTCATGTTTCAAGAACAATTTATTGTCTTATAGAATCTGTAATACTTGTTGTACTATGCTTATGTGTTCTTTGTGATTCTTGGAGAAGATTATGATGTTGTCAATGTATACTATGACTTTTCCTTGATCTATTAGGTCCTTGAATAACATGTTCATCATGGTTTGGAATATTGCAGGAGAATTTGTCAAACCAAAGAACATGATGAGGGGTTCGAATAACCCTTGATTTGTGTGAAACACTGCCTTTCATTCATCGCCTTCTTTCACCTGGACATTGTTGTAGCCCCAATGAATGTTCAGCTTGGTGAAGTATTTGCTGCCTCTTAGTTTGTCCACCAGCTCTAAAATGAGTGGGAGAGGATACCAGTTTTTGATGGTGATGTCATTCAATTTCCAATAATCCTGGATGAGTTGGAGGTGGCCATTCTTTTTTTTGATAAAGAAGAAGGCAGAGGTGAAGGGGGATTTTAAAGGATGAATCCTTCCAGACTGGAGGTTTTCTTTGAGGAATGTGTCAAGTTTGACATGTTCACTCAGGGATAGGTTGTAAATCTTTGAATTTACTGCATGATCTCCTGGGATAAGCTTGATGGCGTGATCCCAGGGTCAATGTGGGGGCAATTCATTGAAGTTTTCCTTGGCGAACACATCCTCATAGTCATGATAGACAGCTAGTACTGCTTTTTTAAAAGCTTTCTTTGCCCTTTTTTGAGTGGCTGTAGCAGTGATGTCTGTCAAGACATTTCAGATGTGTTCGAATTGATTGAGCTGGAAGAGTCGGTCACCTTCTTCCAGTTCCTTGACTAGATTGGAGGGGTTGGTGGGTATGCTGGTGTGGTTATTTTCACACTAAAATTCCACCTTTCCTGAAACCCAGTCAATTAAGGGGTTGTGTTTCTTGAGCCAGTCATGACCTAAGAATACGTCATTGGTTCCTAGTGTGGTTACAGCCAGGGAGATTTGTTCCTTATGTTTGCTGATGTTGAGTTGTATGATGACAAACTCTTCGACTTTTCCTGTGGAGTTTTGGGTTCTGTCAGCATTGTATACAGGTATGGAAATAGGGAACTTATGGGTTTGGAGTCCTTTTAATTATACAAAGGACTTGTTGATAGTAGAGCTGGTGCAACTGGAATTGATTAAAGCGGACACAGGGAGGGTTCGTTGATTGGGTAAGAGGAGGGTTGCTTCCAGTTTGAGGAAATTGTTGGAGCATTTTGCATGTCTGATGAACCAGGGTTTTTGCTGAAGTTTGTAGAGAGCATAGTACACTTCCTCATCGCTTAGTGTTTTTAGTTGCGCTACCAATTCTTTGGTGACCTTGGAAGTTCGTTTGTTGTGTATGAATGACTGGAGGTGTTTAATTGACCTTTTGTCATCTTTGTCGTTGATCACACATTTAATTCATCTAATTGACCATGGATCGATGGTGTTCATCCAGGATGACCTGGTGGCAGTGAGCTCGGCATCAACCACCTTTTTGTAAGTCTTCTTCAGAGGAGGGCTCTGCACCTCGGTGGGGCTACATGCACTCTAAAGCAAAGCAGTGCTCTGCAGCTAAGCCTTAGGTTTTCTTTTTAAGATTACCCTAGGCACACTCTTGCTTACTTTTTGTGAGTCTTTTACTGTTTTGGTGTTGTCACATGTTTCAATGTTCAAACAGTCATATTTATTTTTTGTATTTAATACAAACAGGACTGTATTTGAAACATTTTTACAAGAGGGACCAGCATGACTCACTGCTAACCCTTGGCAGGAAAATTCTTTTTCCTTCATTCCTCCTGCTTGGTGAGGACATGAAGTTGTGCTTCCAGCTCTCTGCTACTGGAATATTCTAATTCCTGGCCATAAGTGACCAGCTTTCGGATGTCGTGGGGAGAAGGGGGGTGAGCTGCACATGGCTATACTCCTCTGCATTTTCAGCATACATTGGAGGCACAGGCTTTGGACAAGTCCATGGGGACTCCCTGGCCAGCAAACACTCTGGGTTGGCTTGGGCCTACCATGGGAGCAGTTTTGAAGGGGGCCGCTACTGCAGGTGCAGATGTTGCTGCAATAGGGCAGGGGGCAGAATATGTAGTAGATGGTTGGGGGGGTGGTTGTGGAACAGCGACATGGTGGGAGTCAATTTTGCATATGGTGGTTTCTGCATTTACCAGGGCATGATTCCACTCAACAATGTTGTCAAGGAGAATCAGGACAGTTGACAATCATTCTACAAATTGTATGACCCAATCATGTACACCCCTCCTGGCAATGTCCACCGGCATCTGTCCATGCGCATGAATATCCCAACCAGCTTCTAAGACAAGTTGATGCATTCTGGTGAAGAAATCCTTTACCAAGTCCTTGCCTTGAGTTAGATGGTTGAGCTTTTTGGCTGCATCTCTTTTGAAGGTGGCAGGCATGAACTGTTGTTTCATCTCGTCTTTGAATTGTTGGAAGGTTTCCATTCCAATTTTGTTATGGTTGATGTACAAATTGGTGTGTTGATCCGCAGTGTTATTCCCCTTCATGTATGACAATATGATGACTATAGCTTTTGTGTCCAACAGAGTGGTGTTGGCTGGAAACCCTTGCAGGTATAGTTTCATTGACCTCCACCATTCAATGAACTTCTTTTTATCTCTCTCATATTGGTCTGGCTTAGCAGCTAGGGACTTTCCCATCTTAGTTTCAACCAGGGGTTGTGATTTGGGCCCTGAAGGTGTAGCTGGAAGCGGGCATTGAGGAGAGGTCATTTGTATGTCAGGGGAGATATGCCACACTGTAGGAGAAGATAGGGCTCTGCCTGGATGTGGAGAATAGGGTTGGGAAGGAGCTGGAAGTTCGTCTCCCACCATTGCAACTTGTGCCTTGTAGTACCAGTCGTGATACTGGCTGAGGAACTCATCCAATGATTCTGCCTTGGGGGCTAGGATGGAGGGTTGTACCACGTACAAGTGGTTTTCACAAGGTCATTGCAGAACAGGTTGTACTGGGCTGGTTGTGGCTTGAATGGCTGGTGGTATGATTGTACTCATGATAGGTTGACATTCCTCTGCTATGATGCTGGCATGAGATTGTGACCAAGTTGGTGGCCACAACAGATAGGGTCTGATGAACAGGTATGGGGTGGACATGGAAGGCAACGTGGGCTTGGATATGACTGGTCTGGAGAGTTGGTTTGTCTGGCTGAAGTAGCCATTGAATCAAGGTGGGGAAATAGGAGTATGGAATGATGATGTGATTGTGCACAGAACAGTGAGCACTGCTATGAGCTGACTTGTGCACTGAGGGTGGGAAAGGGATGCTGGGACCTAAATTGCCAGGGGGTAAAATACCAGCCATTGGATAAAGACTGTTGATGAGTAGGAGCAGGGACTCCTGAGTAGAATCCAGCAGAATGATTGTCACTAACATTTCTGGTAATGTGAAACCTCAACTCTTTACATGCAGAGTTGACACCATGTCTGAGATATCAGGGATGTATGCCTAGGGTCTCAGAAACCTTGCCCTTGTGCTATATGGGCAACAGCAACATTATCCTTATTTATGTTGCACCAGATGAGCGCTTTAGCTAGTCTTTCACAGGTGCTACACCCAAGTCGTCAATCAGACTAGGTGCATGATAATCTATGCTAATGCAGGTAGTCTCAAACAACTTACTTCTACCAACCCTGAGTGGCTACTTGCATCTTGGAACCACTAGTCCTACTGAAAGCCTGATAGGGTAATCCCCAAATGAGTGGGCCTGTGGCAAAATCATTCAGACAGTTCATCAATGATGGCAGTGACTGTTCTCTAGGGAGTCAAAGCCCTGCACTGAGAATTCCTCACAAAGAGGGTCGCTGTGCGAAGTGAGATTCTTCTAAACCCTGGAGTTCAGGTGTGGTGCTGGCAATGAAGAGTTGCTTGGGTGGATAGTGGGGGAGAGCGAAGGGAGACACGTACATGGAGAGCATGATGGGTGAGGATGAACTTGTGATGGACTTGATAGAGTGGTGTGATGGACCGGTATGGGTGGCATTCAGTTTGAGTAAGAGAGACTTGGTATTATGACAAGAAACTTTACAATGATCACGCTCAAAGAGAATGCTTTTGGGGGAAGAAATGAAATTCCAAGTCTGAAGTACTGTACATGGGAGTCTTACTTATATACTACTGTACTCAAGTGCACAGACCAACTATGTCATAGTCTAGAACTCATGTGATAAGGTAAAGAGAAGAGAAAAAGGCTTTTCACCATCTTTGCCACCATCATGGTGTCTGTGATCTTGATGGGTATGACCAATGGTGGTGGGATTGGTACACACCCAGTGATAACAACAAGAGGTCACCAGGATGACCAGGACTGGCAGATGGGGTTCCCACTCTCACCACCACCCAGCCATCAAGGATGGATATGATAGGAGGTGTAGGACCAGGCTGTTTGCTGAGCATGCAATTGATAGATCCGTATCTGCCACCTAGGGGCAACAATAAAGCATATCCACTGCCAAGAGACTTTGATCAGGGTCAGTACAGTGGGCCTGCCATGGATGCTTACCTACATGCATACAAGCCCCCTTCAGTATTGTTATGTGTAAGGAACAGGAGTCCGAGTCTGCCTCATCATGTACCGAGTCTTGCAAAGGATCTTCTTCAGCCCCCAGTGAAATGCATGCGAGAAGACAGCAGTACTGATTACCCAGGTGTTAGTCTTGGCACTGGGAATAGTGTGTATTTGCCTCTGCAACACAGTGTAGGAATGGGCATTGAAGGTGGAAGTGGAGGGGATGTTGGTGTTGAAATAGAGGGAATGCTCATCTAACACTTACTTGGTAGTTAGCATTGTAGAGTTGCTAGTTGCACATATGAGTTCTGGTTCAAGAGTATTATTCAAACTCAGCACTTGAGCTTGACTTATATAAGGTACATCATGTGATCATAGTCACGTGTACACTACTTATACTACATATTAGTATGTGAAGTGCAGCTACACTAGTGCACATTCAACACTCCCCCATGTTTTGTACATGGTGTGGGATAAACATAGATGAAATAAAGAGAATGTCACTTATGAGGATGGATGGTCATAGAAGACTAAGCCAAGTTGTGACTGGAACTTCTCAAACTTGACACAGCCTAAGTTCTTGGTAAGAATGTCAGCTGGATTCTCAGATCCTTCAATGTAGAACACCTTAACCAATTTCTCCTTGACAAATTCTTGGAAAGAGTGCCATTTAATATCAATATGCTTTGACTGCACTTCCATCACAGGATTAGATGCCATAAATATGGATCCTTGATTATCACCACAAAGTGGAATAGGGTTCAAGTCATAGCCAAGCTCCTTAAATAAGGAGGAGAGCCATACCAACTGTCAGCTACAATCAGAGAGAGAGATATACTCAGCTTCCATAGAGGAGTGAGCAACTCAATCTTGTTGGCAGGTCTTCCAACAGAATGAAGCATTAGCTAGCTTCACAACCCAGCCACTCTGAGAGCGTCTAGTGTTGGGATCTAATCCCCAATCAGAGTCTGTATGGGCAATTAGACCAGCACCTGAGGCTTCATCAAAGACAAAGGAGTAATTCTGCATTCCATTTAAGTACTTGCAGATGTACAGAGCCTTATTGAGGTGCTCTTTGGTGGGATTGGTGCTTTGTCTTGCCATAGCCATAATGGCATAGGCAATATCTGGATGTGTACCCAGGGTTAGGTACAGAAGGGAACTGATCACCATCTGATAATGGGATTACAGTTCAGGGTCAACCTGATCTATGTTAGAGAGAGGGTAATAACCCTCAGGCAGTGGTGTGGAGGCAGCCTTGGCATTGATCATCCCACAGTGCTCAATGACCTTCAGGAGGTAATCGCTCTGATCAATCATGATTGAGCATCCCTGGCAGCAGATGCACATGTATAGGAATTCCTTTGCTGGGCCTAGATCCCTGCATTCCTACTTCTTCATAAAAAGCCCTTTGATCTCGTCAACAATGAACTTATTGGAACCACAAAACATGGCATCATCAACATAGACAACAGCAACAACCATAGAGGTGTGCTTCTTCTGGTAAAGGAAGAGTCCTGCATCTGACTTCAGACATTCAAAGCTGAGTTCTTTCATGGACTCATTAAGAGTCTTCCACCAGGCTAGTTTAAGGCTGTACAGGGCATGCTTTAAGTAGAGGACTTTCATCTCTTTCCCTGGAATTGAGAAGCCTTGGGGTTGCTTCATGTAAATCTCAGCATCCAGCTTTCCATAAAGGTAAGCAGATTGAACATCAAGTGCCTAGATGTGTCAATTCTTTAAGGTGGCAAGTGCAAGCATCAGCTGCACAGTCTCAAACCTGACAACAGGTGAGAAGATTTGGTTGAAATCTACTCCCTTGACCTGGAAGAAACCTTTTGCAACTAAACGTGCATGTTTGTGACTGTCTGGTTTAATGTCGAATACCCAGCAGTTATCAATAACCTTCTGCCCTTTAGGCATGTCTACAAGTTCATAAACTTTCCATTCATGAAGCATATCAAGCTCACGTTGACATGTGGCTTTCCATTCCTCCTGAGCTGCAATGGGTAGCTTGAAGATGTCCTTGTATGTCCACTCCCTTACTGGCTTCGACTCTGCAGCAGTTGTGCCATAATGTAACATCTTGGACATCAGGTGTGTGATCAAATCAGCTTCCCCTTCTCAACAGAGTTGGTTAACATTTGCCTTAGAATCGGCAGGAGACAAAGGTTGTGGGGCAATAGGTGCACCAGGTATGTTGGGAAGATTGCCAGGCATCTGATGCTCCAGCTCAACAGGATGAGACAAGGGTCCTGGTTCTCCAATGATGTCACACCAACGGGATGGGCAGTTTACATCATGTTCCTGATCTACAGGGTGTTGGTCATCACCATACACATTGTTGGGCCTGATTGGCACATGACATTGTCTCTGAGATCGCCTGGGAGGTGGTGGAACTGCAGGGGGACTGGGTGGTTGATGCCTAGAAGGTGTTACTGGTGGTTGAGGTGGTGGGGGGACAGGAGTGAAAGGAATAGGGGCTTGTGAGGAAGGTAGACTGGGGAGGTCGTCTGGAGGTGAAATTGGTGAAAAGTCCATTTGTGAGACTTTATCCATCTTCTTCAGTGGTACAGCAAGTTCTTTTTGTGCAATAGGGAGTTTCTCTTTAGTGGTACATTTCAGGAATCATTGTTCCTCAAAAATAGCATGAATGGAAGTAAAAACAGTGTTAGTGAAACACATGAAAATATAATTGACTTCCATGCCAGGTGCAACACCAATATGGATCATCAGCTCAGCTTTGGGAACAAGCTTATTGTCACAAGTTTTGGGTGGGACATGCACATAGGCAGCACAGCCCCAAACTCGGAGATAGCTGACATCTGGCATCTTGCCATATAGCATCTCAAATGGCATTTTGCCATTGAGTCAGGCCATGGGTGTATGATTGTACACATGGGTTGCATGGGTGAAGGAAAATTCCCACCAACTGTCAGGGGTGCAGGCATCATGCTGCATCAACTCTGACTTGTCTGAGAGTGTTCTCATTAGCCTTTCAGCTCTTCTGTTCTGCATAGGTGTATGGGGTGTGGATTGGTAAATTGCAATCTCCTGCTCCTTAAGCATCATATCAAATGCTTGGGATTTGTACTCTTTCTCAGCATTGGACATCCATCCTTGTACTTTTGTCTTGAATTGCATTGAGATGAGCTTCAAGAAGTGCCAAGTTGTAGTCAGGGCATCATTCTTTTGTTTAATAGCTACAGTCCAAGCAAATGACAAAAAGTCATCAAGGAAAGTAATAATGTACTGATAGTGTCTGTAAGACTCCTTTGGGAAGGATTTTAGATCCAAGTGGATCAGCTTGAAAGCATGTTTAGTGCAATGCTCAGTAGGAGGGAAACTCCTGTTGGACATTTTGCCTTTGATACAACCAGGGCATACTGGTTTTTCGGATGGGACTGAAATGTCAGGGAAGCCTTTAGTATGCTTCTTAGCCTGATGGAGCACATCTTTAGAGGGATGGCCAAACCTCTTATATATAATGTTGAATGAAATAAAATGTGTAATGGTGCTTTTATGGTCATGGAGGAGTAGGCCTTGAAGGGTGTAAAGCATATGGGATATGCATCCAGCCTCAAAGGGGGCAAGCAATCTCCCATCTCCAAATAGCATGTTAAGCTTGGAGCCTGTACCTTCAACACATGCACCATTCTGTAGCAGCTTGCCCATTGAGACAAGGCATACACCAGAGTTTGGAATGTACCTAATGTTGTTTAATGACAGGATTTTTAATTCCTTGTTATTGTCCTCCCAGCATACAAGAACTTGTCCAAGCACTTCTACATAAATTACATGGGCTGTGGTGGAAACAGGTATTTGTGCATCACCTTTCAGTGTTGTGTATTCGACAAAATTCTCCAAAAATGGAGTGTAGTGTATTGAAGCACTGGAGTCTAAGATCCAAATGTTGTTGTCCTTAGAGTGTCCACATTTACATGGACCTTTGTCTTGCTTGCATTGTCAGCAGGCTTCACAGCCCTTTTTTCCTACTGCCTTACATGCACACTCAAACCATTCAAAAGCACAAGATATATTATGTGCTAAAACAGGAAATGCAGTATGTACATCTATGATACTATATGAGGGCAGTGCATCACAAACTAGAAGTTCAAGTGAAGCATTGTCAGCCTCGGACCACATAGATGCAGGAGGAAATATGTACAATATTGCAAAGTCAGTATCAGGTAAAATGGGCCCTGGCTCCTCCAAGCCCATGGCATTGGCCAGCTCCATGTCTACATCACTGCCATAAATATCAACAATGTTGTCAGCATCCCATGAGGTAGTGAAAGAAGCAGAAATGTCCTTCTTCTTGAAGTGATGCATGCACTTATGCTTGCATACCGGCTGCTCCTTTTCCTCTGAATCTGGCTCCTGCACCATGAAGTCCATTAACATGATGGTAATGGTGAGCTCCTCAAGCTGGGACTTCCAGGAAGGGGTGTCAGAGGAAAGGACAAGGAGTTCAACTGTTTGAGTCAAAAATGTGCCAGCAGTGATAGTGGCATCAATGGTGCAGATATGCTCCATCAAAGCTTGGATGCCAAGTCATTCAGTGAGGGTGAAAGCCTGCTGGATTTGAAGATTTGCAGGAGGGCCATAGGAACCCTGGTAGAGCTGTGCACTTTGGTGTACAGCAAGGTGGAGGTCAGGAAACAAGAAGGGACCTGATGTGTGGACAATGGGGGGGTGATGGTGACTGAGGCAACTTCAGCTGCTGTGTTGACTTGGACCTTACCCTTGCCCTTTCTATG
>JBBPJY010000698.1:716-13864 GCA_038088975.1 Xerocomus cyaneibrunnescens
CCTCCAACCTCTATGTTGCCCCCTCCAAACCATCTCCAGCCATCTCTGCCTTTACTAAATTCATATCCTTGTTCACTGCTCCACCCCATGTCTTGGAGTTCCATCACCTGTCATCAGAGTGCCCCTATCTCATGCCAGGTGTATTCAGACTTGTCATCCCTCACATTTGACAGGTGCCATGCAGAGTAAGTTGCCATTGTATCAATTCCATGTGTTCTCCTGCTTTCTGATCACACCATGTGCTCTTTTCCTTTGACACTTACATGTTTTATCTCCTTGCCTACCATTTTTTCACCTTACATTGCCTGTATATAAATCTCCATACTTCCTATACTATTCCTTAGTACAAATACAGTGACTCCAAAAATCCTTTCCATGTTTATAGTTTTGACAATGCATGACATATACTGCCAAACAGCATGAGAGTTTCACTTAGCTTTGGTGGAAGCATAAATAGTACATACTCTTGGCTACATGATTGCCCCATAGGTCACATGATTTGGTTCACAGGCTGGTCAAATATGACCATTCTAAAACAGCAATACCATGAAAAGAGTTTTTTCACTTTTGAATTCAAGGCATTATTAGTACTTGGTATAGCCTTCTTTTGCCCTAACCACTGCCTGAATCCTCCTAGGCATGCTCTCAATCAACTTTTGACATTCCTCAACTGGTATCCTATCCCACTCCACCTAAACTCTTTCCTACAATTCATGAATTCCTTTAGGAGGGTTTTCCTGCTCTGCAAGCCTCCTTTTCAGCCAACCCTAGAGATGTTCAAGGGGGTTTAAGTCAGGAGACTGTGCAGGCCAGACCATAGTCTGTAATTCTTGCCCTTCTAGCCACTCCTTGACATTTTTGCAGGTATGTTTGAAATCATTATCTTGTTGAAAGATAATGTCAGAAGGAATAAAACCATAATACTCCAGGGTCTGCTGGGGTTCATCCTTCAAAATCTAGAGGTAGAGGTCTCCATCCATCCTCCCATCAATCTTGGTAGCAAACACAACTCCCTCCTAGGTCATACAACCCCACATCATCAAAAAACCTCCTTTATACTTGAGGGTACTATTCACCAACCTATCACTTAGCCCCTCACCTGCCCTTTTCCATGCCCATTTATGTCCATCTGACCCTATGTGATTGATTTTGGTTTCATTAGACCCTATTACCCTCTTTCAATCCTCTATAGTCCAATCTTTGTAAGCATAAGCAAAGTCTAAGTGAGCTTTGTAATGCTTGACAGAGAGAAGGAGGTGCTTGGACTTGACTACAGCCTTCATACCAGCTTTCTTTAAGTGATGATAAACAGTATTTGCAGAGAGGAGTTTGTTAATGATGTTGGTAAGAGCTTTAGTCACCTAGACTGCATTTTCAGCCTTTTTAGAAGTGATAAGATATTGAGCATGATAGATGTTGGTAGAGGAAAGCTTGGAAGGACAACCTCCAATAGCTTTGGGAAGGATAGAATGCATTTTGGAGCAGAGTTTGGATATGGTAGAAGGGCTGACACCAGTTTTCTTGGCAATAGATTGACCAGTGTTGCTAGCATCAAGCAAGGAGAGAATAGTGCTTTGTTGAGTAAGCTGACCATGGTGGTGGTTGGGAACCAAGAAGTGTGGGAACTTTTTTAAACTCAGACATGCTATTTGTATGTGTATCTTTGTTTGTAGTAACAAAAGGTGGCAATTATTCTATGATTTCACTGAGATCCTGGTCATCAATTCAAAAGTGAAAAAACCCTTTTCATGATATTGCTGTTTTAGAATGGTCATATTTGACCAGCCTGTGAACCAAATCATGTGACCTATGGGGCAATCATGTAGCCAAGAGTATGTACTATTTATGCTTCCACCAAAGCTAAGTGAAACTCTCATGCTGTTTGGCAGTATATGTCATACATTGTCAAAACTATAAACATGGAAAGGGTTTTTGGAGTCACTGTATGACTTGAAACCAATCCCTCTTTGTGGAGACAATCAAGGCTCCATATTTATGGCATCTAATCCAGTTACCAAAAGCTGCAGCAAACACATTGATATTTGCTGGCACAGTATCTGAGAATTTGTCAAAGAGAAGTTGATCAAGATCTTCTATGTTGAAGGTTCCAAGAACCCTGCCAATATACTCACCAAGAACTTAGGCAGGATCAAATTTGAGAAATTCCAATTGCAACTTGGCCTAGTCTTCTATGACAGCTCTTCCTTATAAGTGCTTCATTCTTATTTATGTTTTTATTACTTCATGTATAAAACATGGGGGAGTATTGAATGTGCACACTACTGTAGCACTTCACCTCTATAATAGGTAGCTTACATAAGCATTGTACCATTATATAAGACAAACTCAAGTGCTGAGTTTAAATAATACTCTTGAACCAGAACACATATGTGTGGCTAGCAACTCACCACAACACCTACACAAGTAAGTGTTTGATGGGCATTTCATTTTATTTCAACATGTTGGAATTATTGACTACCTATGCTTTCATGCTTACATAAGCTAATAGTTACATTGGACTAGCTACCTTAGGATACTTAGTGACTACAAGTATCCTGCAGTCTAACATATGCTCTAGGTTTATATGAAAAATTTATTAATTTTATTCAAAACATATGTAAAACATATACTGGGTACTTCTTGTGGTTATGGACACTTGTATATACATGAATTAACATATAGAATGTGTTATAGATGACTATGTGTGAAGGGAAAGTACAAAGCAAACAACATATCCACTAGAGGTCTCCACTAATGACATATCCAAATTTGGTAGTGATAGAGCAGTGACAAAAAAACACTTAACTCTCTACATAAGTTCACACATTTACATTCTAGTTAAACACTACTGAATGACTGCCAAAAAAAGCGCCCCAAAAATATGAGTAAATGAGTGGATTGTCGAGCTCATTGTGTGCACGGACCTCCCGACATTATGGGAAACAGCGCCCAAGATACCCTAACTCAGCGGGACTACCAGACATACCCTAATTGCTCCTTCAAAGGAATTACTTTAACACAAGGTAAGACAATATTTATTGCCGGAGGCGGGAAATGCCATTTTTGAAGCCTAACTAGGCTTGGCGACGTAATCCTGTACCAAGCCTTATTAGGCTTCTTTTTCGGGCGTATCAGGTGCTGTTGGGCTGCTTGGGTCACACTGTGACGGGCATCTGTTCTCCGTTGACTTTATAGAAGATGAGGGTTTGGAGGGTTCTGGGGGTAAGATTCTTACTTTCCTTTCACATGCAGAGTTTTTCAATTTAAAACTCAATTTCACCAGAGACACTCAAGACAGCTTCGTGGACATGTGAGTACAAATCCATGCAGATTGAGTGGCGCACTTATTTGCATTCAGCGTTCCTCAGCCCGTCTTATCTTTTCGGCGAAACGCAAAGTAGCTGTACTACTACAACCAAGTCTACCCTATGTCCTATCTCGTCCCAATGTCGTAGATGCGTATCTCCCGTCGGCTCCTCGCATGACGGCTGCGATCCAGGCTTTCATGGCACCTAAGCCATCTCCTCCCGACTTCTGGGAGATGGCAAAGAAATACGAGAAAACGTCGCAAAACTATGTCCCCCGCCTCCTTAAATCTGCCGCCACATACTTCAAGTCTACCAAATTCACCGATATTACATCCGCTATGAACCACATCGTCGACGCCACTGCCACTTTCCGCAATAACATCAGTGGCGCTCTGAGTGCTCACAACATCACCTTTGATGCCCTCTCTCTGGAGCTCGAAGGCATTTTCGCGGCAATAATGAAGGATATTGAGAATATTCCTCCAGACAAGACATCTGGCCACTCTGAAAGAGAGGAAATGGTCGACAAAATTCTGGACGCTATCACGCGGGAACTCACAAAGCTTGCTGCTCGTTATGGAATCGAGAAAGAGGTCGCTACATACCTTGCCGCTTTAAAACCACAAGTACGCGCGCTCATAGTTGCAGTCGGTATGTCGGTTCCACCTTTCGTGCGGAGAACGGTGCCCATCTGTTGACACTGTTGCATAGGCGATATCAATGAACAATACCCTAAACTCCTCCCCATGCTCGCATTCAGTGTTGCAGTCCTGCTTATTCCAGAATCATGGATACTTCGCCCACTGCTAAGCTTGTTTGGCTTCGGGCCTTCGGGCCCTATCAAGGGTGCGTCGAGACCCTGCACTACACATCTAAAGCTCAGCTTGGTACTATAGGTTCGCTTGCTGCTTGGCTGCAGAGTCGTTTTTGGGGAGCGGCAGTAGAAGCTGGTAGCTGGTTTTCTTGGCTCCAGGCAGCCGGCATGGGCGTAATACCCGAGTGGGCTGGGTTTGTCATCAAAGTACCGTTGTTAGTCGGAGGTCTATTGGCAGGGTGGCTTCCTTACTTCCGCCGTTGATAAACTGGTCGCGCTGTGTTCTCCACACTTGTTCCTCCTATCTCTTGCCCCTCATGAATAACTGTAGCATATGTCGTGGCTGCGTATGTACACCGTTAGTACGAAAGTGAATTCAATGTGCTGGTCTGCAACTTCATCCTTGGGTCAGACCGTCCACTCGATTGGTTTGTCAACGTTCTTGTCCTGTTCAAAATCTATGATTATGATGTGCACGCGTTTTGTTCCCTTTCGTTCGTTCAGGGTTGAAAGAACCGCAACCCTTTATTTCTTTTTCTCCTTTTCACCGTGTCACATTAAAAGTCTAATGGTCCGTGCGCATTGAAGTCGAGAAGTATATAAGTAGTGTATCGTACTCTTCAGACTTGGAATTTCATTCTTTCCTCTGAAAGTGTTCCCTTCGAGCATGATCATTGCGATTTCCTTGTCATAATTCCAAGTCTCTCCACTTGAACTGAACACCATGCCACTCTACACTATCTGCCACCAATCTACTCTCACCTGGCATGCTCTCTGTGTACATGTCCTTCTCCACTCTCCTCCACTATCTGCCCAAGTGACTCTTTGTTGCTGGCACCACACCCAGACTCCAGGGTTTAGGAGAATCTGGCTTTGCACAGCAACCCTCTTCATGAGGAATTCTTAGTGCAGGGCTCTGACTTCCTAGAGAACAGTTGCTGCTGTTGGAACTGTCTGAATGATTTTGCTACAGGCCTGCTCATTTGAGGGTTACCCTGTCAGGCTTTCAGTAGGGCTAATGGTTCTGAAGCATGAGTAGCCACTCAGGGTTGGTAGGAGTAAGTCATTCAAGACTACCTGCATCATCATAGATTTTTGTGCACCTAGTCTGGTTGATGACTTGGGTGTAGCACCTGTGAAAGGCTAGTCATACACTCATCTGGCATAATAAATAAGGATAAAGTTGCTGAGCCCCATAGTGCACAAGGGAAAGGTTCCAGAGACCCAAGGCTTACATCCCTGATATCTCTGGCATGGTGTCAACTCTGCATGTAAAGAGTTGAGGTTTCATGTTATCAGAAATGTTAGTGACCATTGTCCTGTCACATTCTACCCAGGAGTTTCCTGCTTCTTCTCATCAAAGGTCTCTATCCAGCAGTTGACACTTTGTTCCCTGGCAATCTAGATACTTGAATCCCTTTCCTGCCTTCAGTGTACATGTCAGCTCACAGCTGTGCTTGCCATTTCATATACAAATGTGTTCATCATTCCTGCTCAAACTCCTGAACTGGTATGCTGGTTAGGCAAGCCAGGACCACCATCCTTGCATACCTCCCACCTCTATATCAATGTCATCTTCAGAAGCCAGGCCCAGCTACCTGACAGCCTGTTGAGAGCAAAGCACTCTTGACTGATATGACAAGAAGGTGGGGAAGATATGGTCCTAGTAGAAACTTACTAGGCAGAAAGAGTTACTTGTGAGGAGAGATGTTGCTTTGATAGAGTTGTTGGTAAGAACAAGTGGTTAGCAACTCGTGCTTATAGTGAATGAGTAGTCAAGTGGAGTTCATTAATATTATGGGCCATAAGGACCCAGTATTTATACCTACAGGACTGTTTGTACCTGTATGGTCTTCTACTCCTAAGTAGGTAATAGGCCCAGTAGACCTGTATGATGTACTACTAAATATAGTAAATATAAGTGTCTGAAGAATATCATGGAATGTGGAAGAAGGTTCCATGAGTAAGCACTATTGTAGATAAGTGATAACAACAATATCAGTGAATAGCAAATAAGACTCTTATCTATGATGTCATGGTCTGGAACATGACATCATCTATCTTGTAATGTGAATAGTGTAATTCACAAAGATAAGACAATAAAACCATGTGATGGGTCACATGATAGAGTCTAGAATAATGGTCTCTTTAGTAGAAGAGCAGAATATGAATACCATTATTCCCAACACAGCCCCTTATACTCATCCAGCATCCCAAGTGTCTACCTGCCCATTGCCCCCCAGTTGACCTATGAGCCAGTTGACTTCACATGCCTCTACATGGACTACCAAGAGAACCTCCATCATGAGCACCATCCCACTAGTAGTTCAAGAATCAGTCCAATTGCCCTGGCCCATACAATCCTTTCTAGGCAAGCAGCAGGCCTATGAGAAACAATCTGCCACAGTAATCATTCCATGACCCCAGTGGGTGGAGGAATTCAGCTCCAACATAGAGAAATTCCTGGGCAAATACTACACCTGGTACTACAGTCTCATGGTCCTACCTAGCAAAATGTCAGCTCAAGATCCTCCACCCCATCCATTTTCTTCCAAGATGCTGCAGTGTATAAATATAGGTGGGCCCTTGGACAAGCCCTTGCCAGTTTTGACTCCTCCAGCTCTGCCAACTATGAGGAGGATGTCAGAAGATGTTAGGATGTCCTCTTCTCAACAACCTCTTCCAACCCCCAGCAGCCCTTGTCCACAGCCAGTACCCATGGCCAAAGAAAAATCTGGAAAATCCTTGGTGACCAAACCAGATCAGTATGATGGTGACAAGAAAAAATTCATAGAATGGTGGAGGTCTGTAAAACTATACTTGTGAGGATTTCAGGGGACCCCCCCAACCAACACTGAAAAAGTTGTGATTGTGCTATTGTACATAAAGGGAAGCCATGCTGTGGGGCAACATGCCAACTTATACATCAACTGAAATCAGATCAGGACAGAGATGTTCAACAAGTTTGAGGAAGGCATGAAGAAAGAATTTATGCCAGCCACCTTCAAGCAAGATGCATTCAAAGAATTACAACACCTCTCCCAAGGCAAAGAAACTGTGGAGGATTTCTTCACTTGAATACACCAGCTGGTAATGGAGGCTGGCTGGGACATTATTGCCCACAGAGAAATGTTAGTGGACATTGCTAGGCAAGGTGTACACGACCATGCAGTGCAGTTCATGGAATGCTCCTCAACTCAACTTCTCCCCCTGGATAACATTGTCGAATGAAATTGAGTGCTGGTCCATGTGGAAAACATGCTCAAGGAAATCAATGCATGTCGATCTGCCATCCCTCAGCCTCCACAAAGGCCACAACTGACTCATATTACTCCTTGCCCTGTGACAGCACCATCCACACTTGCTGCAGTAGTTCCCCCCCCAAAGCTAATCTCTATGGTATATCTAAATCAACCAGGTACCTTCACAGGACAAGGAGCCCCAATGGACCTGTTGAAGGCATGGGCTGCTAATGTATGCAGGAAATATGAAGGACCCTGGCCTTGCACTGCACATCTTCCCCCTTGTTGTATTAGAAAGTTGATGGCCTATGGCCAAGAAATTGAATACTCCAACAGCAGAGAGTTGAAGGTCCAAATCCATGTCCTTGCCAAGCAGAAGAAACAGAAAAACAAAGAAAAGGGTTTTCAAGTCAAGGGTCAACAGTAAGTCATGTTGCTCTCTCTAGTAAAAATACTTCAGTTTGTCCTGTATTAAATACAAAAAATAAGTATGATGTTTTTGAACTACAAACATGTGGTGATACCAAAGATGTAAAAGACTTGCAAAAAACAAGTGCAGGTATGCCAAAGACAATCCTAAAAAGAAAATCTAAGGCTGAACCACCAAACACTCCTCTGATTCAGAGTGCATGTAGCCCCACTGAGATGCAGAGCCCTCCTCTGGACAAAACTTACAAGGCAGCTGATGCTGAGCTCGCTGCCAACACAAGGTTGTCCTGGATGAACACCATCAATCCTTGGTCAATTCAATGGATCAAATGTGTGATAAATGATAAGGATGACAAAAGGTTGATCAAACACCTTTGATCCTTCACACACAACAAGTGAACGAAAGAGATGAACAAGGAGTTGATAGCACAACTAAGAATACTAAGCAATGAAGAGGCATACTATGCCCTTTACAAACTTCAACAGAAACTGAGGTTTGTTAGACAGGTGAAATGCTCCAACAACTCCCTTGAGCTGGAGGCAACTATTCTTCTATCTGACCAATGTACCCTGCCAGTCTTTGCCCTGATTGACTCAGGATGCACCAGCTCCTCTATTGACAAGTTGTTCATCCAACTAAAAGGTTTGTAGACCCATAAGTTTCCTGTCCCTATACCCATGTACAATGCTGATGGATCCCAAAACTCTGCAGGAAAGGTCAAGGAGTTCGTCATTATACAACTCAATGTTGGTGAACACAAGGAGCAAATTTCCCTCACTGTCACTAGCCTAGGGACAAATGATATATTTCTGGGTCATGACTAGCTCAAGAGACACAATCTCTCAATAGACTGGAAAGAAGGAAACATAGAGTTTCAATATGCAAGAGACCATGCTCTGAAATCAATTTTCCCCTCTGACCTAGTCAGGGAAATGAAAGATGGTGACTGCCTCTTCCAATTGAACAATCTCGAATATGTTCGAAATATCTCCACCAACATCACCACTATAACAGCCCAAAAGAAGGCAAAGAAAACCTTCAAAGAAGCAGTCCCAGTTGAATACCACAACTATGATGATGTCTTTGCCAAGGAGAGTTTTGACAAACTTTCTCCTCACCAGCCCTGGGACCACACTATTGAACTCATCCTGGGAGATCATGAGGTCAACTCCAAGATCTACAATCTATCACCCAGTGAACAAGCAGAGCTCAATGTCTTCCTTAAGGAAAACTTGCAAACCAGCCAAATCCAACCTTCAAAATCCCCCTTCACCTCCACCTTCTTCTTCATTAAAAAGAAGGACAGCTGCCTCCAACCAGTGTAGGATTATCGAAAACTAAATGACATCACCATAAAAAATTGATATCCCCTCCCACTAATATCCAAATTGGTTGACAAACTGTGAGGCTGCAAGTACTTCACCAAGCTAGACATTCATTGGGGCTACAACAATGTCCAGATAAAGAAAGAAGACAAATGGAAGGCTGCCTTCTGTACTAATCAGGGACTATTTGAACCCCTAGTAATGTTCTTCAGACTCACAAACTTGCCAGCAATATTCCAGACCATGATGAATGTGCTATTTAAGGACTTAATAGACCAAGGAAAAGTCATAATATACATAGATGACATTATGATTTTCTCTAAGGATCACAAAGAACATGTACAAGTAGTGCAACAAGTACTACAAATCCTGAGAGAAAACAAATTGTTCTTAAAGCATGAAAAATGCAAGTTTAACACCTCTGAGACAGAATACTTGGGGTTGATTATAGGACAAAATGAAGTAAAAATGGATGAAGAAAAAGTCACGGCTGTATGCGAGTGGCCAGTTTCTCAAAATCACAAACAACTATGGGGATTCCTAGGATTCCTCAACTTCTACTGAAGATTTGTGCAAAACTTTGCACAAGTTGTGCATCCTCTCAATGCCCTTACATCTAACAAAAAAGAGTTTGCTTGGACTCCCAAATGCCAAACAGTGTTCAAGTCTCTCAAATGAACTCTTACTACTGCCCCCTCCTTGGGAATGCTGCAAGAGGATGCTCTGTTCAGAATAGAAACAAATGCCTCCAGGGTAGGCATTGAAGCAGTGCTCACTCAAAAACAAGACAACATCTGGCAATCCATAGCTTTTATCTTCAAGTCACTCAGTGATGCAGAATACAACTACCATGCTGGAGACCTTGAAGCCCTTGCCATCATGTTCACACTCAAGGAATGGTGCCACTACCTACTCAGCATCAAGGTCCTTACCAATCACAAAAACCTCAAATTCTTTAAAAAACCTCAGGATTTGTCTCAACAACAGGCCAGATGGTCCCAAGCTGTACAAGAATACCATTTTAAAATTGTCCATCACAGTGGGAAGACCAATCCAGCAGACCCTCTGTCCCAGAGGCCAGATCATAAGAAGGAGGTAGAGCCAGATAACAAGGACTCCTATCTCTTTTCACCTTCAATTTTCATAGGGGCTGATGCAGAGCTTGCCCTGACAACCAAGAAAACCCAGATGGAAGCTGCTGCCATGTGCACATCTATCACTGAGGCTACTTCAAGCATCCTCAAACAAATCAAAAAATACCAGCACCAGAGAGAAAAGTTCACTCACAAAGGTTTAGAACAAGGGAAACTCTCATGGAATGAGCATCAAGGACTCCTATATTGGAAAGACACCCTATACATCCCAAAGAATGCTGCCCTATGAGAACAAATCTTCTGGAAAAACCATGACCACCCACTTGCCAGTCATCCTGGAGAGCAACAAACTATTGACCTGATCAAAGAATGCTACTATTGGCTGACCCTTCATAAAGATGTTAAAGCATACATCTTGGGATATGACATGTGTCAGAAAGCAAAAGCCAAAAGAACAAAGCATACAATGCCCCTTCATTCCATGAAGGCACCCTCTTACCCCTGGGAAGAGATTTCCATCAACATCATTGAACCATTACCCAAATCAAATGGAAAAAATGCCATCTTAACCATTGTAGATAGGTTCTCAAAAATGATACATATATTCCCAGTTTCTTCTTCCATCTCCTCTCTAGGAGTAGCTATGATATTTAGAGATCATGTATTCAAAATGCACAGAACCCCCAAGCAAGTGGTATCAGACAGGAGGACACAGTTCATGTCATCTTTCATGAAGGACCTCTACAAATTGCTGCACATAGAAGCCAACCCATTCACAGCTTACCATCCTCAAACCAACAGTCAGGCAGAGCGAATGAATGCAGAAATTGAACAATACCTTCATATTTACACCAACCACTGCCAAAATGACTGGACCAAATGGCTATCCCTAGCTGAGTTCACACACAATCAAAAAACTAACTCATCTACTAAACACTCCTCCTTTGTGCTCAACTATGGACATAACCCTAGCATCAGAGTAGACAGATGAGCACAAGTGCACAACAAAGCAGCAGAGGACTTTGCCACCTGGATGAAACAAACTCAAGTCAAAGCCAAGTCAGCCCTTGAGTTCGCAGCTAAAGACATGAAGAGGTATCATGACAGAAAAGCAGAAGATCAAAAGGAGTATATTTCAGGAGACTTAGTACTCCTAGAAGCCACTAACATTCAATTGGATCGACCTTCTGCCAAACTGGATGACAAATGGTATAGACCATTCAAAGTGGTAAAAAAGGTGGAACATGTGGCCTACAAGTTGAAACTGGATAAATCATGGAAACAAATACATCCAGTATTCAACAAGTGCCTACTATGGCCCTATAAACAAGGACAGTTCCCCTCTCAGAAAACACCTCCCCCTCCACCCCCCAACATTATCTTGGGTGTTCCTGAACAAGAAATTGAATCAATCCTGGATTTCAAGAGAGTGTCAAGGAACAATAGAATATCTCATCAACTGGAAGGGTTTTCCTTGGGAAGAACAAGAGTGGAAAAAGGCACAGGAACTACAACACATGCAAGAGGCTGTCAAGGACTTCCATCACAGACACCCACTGGCCACCAGGCCTAAGACAACCATGAAATTGTGATCCACTACAGATCTGGTTTGCCAATGTCCAATATGTCTCAATCTGCCTCTCCCCTGTCCTACCATGGCCATTCTCAAGTCTGCCAACTTCCTACTCTTTTGAGAGTCCTTATGAAAATTCCCCAAAAGCTACTTTGAATTCCCTACTGCCACAGACATCAGTCCTTAAAAAGGGGGTACTGAAAGAACTGCAACCCTTTATTTCTTTTTCTCCTTTTCACTGTGTCACATTAAAAGTCTAATGGTCCATGTGCATTGAAGTCGAGAAGTATATAAGTAGTGTTTTCCCATGTATCGTACTCTTCAGACTTGGAATTTCATTCTTTCCTCTGAAAGCATTCCCTTCGAGCATGATCACTGCAATTTCCTTGTCAAGGGTCCTCTTGCAGCATGTCTGCTCGATCATTTTATTCAGATAGTCTGGTCAATGTTTGACCAACAAGTTTGAGTGGCATTGCATAGTACCTACCCTAGCCAGCTCGGAGAGCACCTGTAGCTGGGACAACGCAGTACTGAGTCAAGACATGGGTAGTGTCCTGATACGGTTGCAGCGGCCCGTCGCAGCCCCGTGACCTTGACAAGAGACAGGAGCACATGCGGTCGAGAGAAGGAATAACGACCGAGTCGCTAGGACATTACTACGTATTCTCAGACTATAAGTACTATGACTGTGTACCCACTCCTCCAGTCATTTTTCTGACGAAGAATTCTTTTACCCAGTCAGTGACTCTTCGCGTGACTCTTCACTGGTCTCGATCAGTAATCGTCACACGTCCATTACATAATTTAGCATCACACGACGAATAAGTCCAGATGATGTTAGTAACTACATACTCGTGACGATTGTAGCAAATGTATCAGTCTTGGTTCTCGCATAGTTGCCTCCAGTCCTCTGTGAAGGAGGTGATCAATCTCTGCGGTCTGCACCCGCAAGAGAGATATGGGTACATACCTGGAACTACCGATGACTCTTCATAGGCCGTTTCGTTCGGTGCGACCGCCATCACGACGGCAAATCCGCTAGCCACGAGGGTGAGTTATGCAACGACTTAGTATGAAGTCGACGTACTGATTGAGATGATATTCTATGTGACTAGATACGGACGCGTGAGACCACGATCGCGCAGCGCTCGGAGAGGCCATCGCTCACCAGTGAAGAAACCAAGGTCCTGCATTGTCCGTAACGAAACGGATAGTGGTGTTGTCCGTGGGGCTATTCCCGATGGATACGACGTCGCGTCTGACGGGGTTCACGAAGTTCGTCGTATTGCTACCTGCACTCCGGACGACGGAGAACGCGTTCTAGCGGAAAGGCTTGGTTGAAGACGAAGAATGGGAAAACGG